>MBFT01000176.1:7577-38739 GCA_003086725.1 Furculomyces boomerangus | reverse complement strand
ATATACTTTAGTTTTTCAGGGATAGTATAATGAAAGTTTCCAAATTAAGCTGAATCATTCCATCTCTGTCTTGATCCTTTTGTTTGAAAGTGTCATCCAAGTTTTTGATCAAAACGCAAGAATAGATGAATCTGTCAAAACTGATACCGCCAATATCTCTAAAGCGTTTTGCTCCTTCCAGAATTTTGATCTTGTT
Organism: Furculomyces boomerangus; assembly: GCA_003086725.1. Taxonomy (NCBI): domain Eukaryota; kingdom Fungi; phylum Kickxellomycota; class Harpellomycetes; order Harpellales; family Harpellaceae; genus Furculomyces; species Furculomyces boomerangus. The sequence goes on along the minus strand of MBFT01000176.1, from coordinate 38,543 downwards.
GACCACAGCATCAACAATTTGCCTCGTTATCTTGAATCCAAATGCCTGTAGAGCGTTGTAAAGTTCATTGTTGGCTATGCTTCCAGATCTATCAGCATCAAAACGCCAAAAGATCTGTTTCCAATCTTCAATGTACTTCCAAAGAGAAACAAACTCATCAAAACCGATCGTTCCACTATTATCTCGATCGAACATACCAATCATCATTCTTACAGTATCCAAACTAAAAGGACTCCAATCACCTTACCACAAAAGTTATTTAAATTGAATAAAGATTTGTATATGTTACCATTAGTCAATGCTCTCTGTAATTCATCTGCTTCTAAAGCACCACTTCCATCACTATTTAAATATTATCAAAGTAAATAAAGGCTCTTTGCAAATGCTTATCTTACGTGTCTACAGATCTGAAGTACATCATCAATTGTTGGTTTTGTGGATTCATTTGCCCTGGGGGTGGTCTTTGCTCTATACATTCCAGTAAAGAATTGTTAAAGATAGATTTTAAAAGAAAGTGTGATTAGTTGATAGTATTTTTCTTACGATATCCACCACCCTGGTACCCGCCCCCTCCCTGGTATCCTCCACCTCCCCCTTGATATCCTCCACCTTGATACCCACCACCTCCTTGATAACCACCCCCTCCTTGATAACCACCGCCACCTTGAGGTCTTCCGCCACCTGGGTAACCCTGATTCATTCTGGTTAGGTTTAGTTTAATGGAATTTAAATAGATGTGTATAGAAAATAGCCAAGGAAAAAATATCCAAATTGGTGTTTGAAAATAAGAAAAGAAAGCCAAGTATTGGATATTGAGCAATTATTATCTAAGAATTTTGAACACGTGTCCACTACTTGTGAAAGATAGATGTGGTCATATGAACCAAACTATCTCCACAGAAATTTAAACTTGTAATGGGACTTGTATCCGCTATGGGCCTACAAACAAAGCAGTTTATTTTATTTTTCAACAAAAACGTGATACAATTGTAATAAAGCAAAATATACTTATATTTATTGTTCACTAGGCCTAAATCAACTTGAATCTAATGTTTTTGAACAAAAGTTTCCATACAATCATATCTTTATATCAGACTACATGTATCTTGGGTATGAGATTATAATTTAAAACTTTTAGCTATTTTGGAACAAGCATATTGTCACTTGACCTCATCTATTGTCTTTGACATGTCTTAGTTTTCCAATACTTCTGTCTGTATAAACCATTCTATTTTTGTAAATAGGTTACAGCTTGTACTAGCGTATTACATATTAAGAGCAAAATAAAATACTGGATCAAAACCAGATTCATAATCTCCCTAATTTATAAAAGGACACCTAAAATTGTTGATTATTTTTCAACAAGAAACATTGTGGATATTTATTTGTTTATTGAAACTTTCTCAACTTGCAACAGTGAAAAAGTGTAAAGAATGGTATTAATATCTATTTTTGAAAAAAAACATTTTTATAAACTTATAAATGGCATCAATTGCCAAGTATATGATTACGGAAATTGCAACAATTATCCATTCCCAGCTGATTGATAAATGCTTGAACAGCCCAGTGTTTACTCCTGGAACATACAATGCAAATATGCATATGGCCATACCACCAATAAAACTATAGAACAAAAACATGTTTGAACAAAAATCCTTGATCATTTCGGGTGATAGTGTTTGTCTGCGCTGGTTTCTGCACGAGTAGGGGAATATTAAGAGGAGTGTAGTAAAATTAGCAAAGTTTGTACCTCGTGCTCGATATAGGGTTTCGCATTGTTCTGTATATTCTTTGTTACAATTATTTCCCAAATTTCCATCCCCAAAGTACATCAAAACCAACCAAAAGCTCAAAAACGACAAGAGACCAATGACCAAACCATGAAAAATTATGTCTAGGATCACTTCATGATTAAATAGTCCTTGCTTCGGATTTCTAGGTGGTTTCTTCATGTTATCATCTGGAGCACGTTCTGTTGCTAAAGACATTGCTGGGGGTGTTGCAGTAAGCAAATTGTTCGTTAATATGGCTACTGGCGACAATGGAAATACTATATGACCACTTGCATCCTTGTATATAATCCCAATTGTCAAACAAACAAGTTTGGCTATATTACCCCCAATTAAACATCTTATAAACTTTTCTACATTTGTGAATAATCTTCTACCTTCTGCTATTGCTCTCACAATTGTGGCAAAATTGTCATCAGTAAGAATTATTGAAGATGCCTGCTTAGCAACATCAGATCCTGCCATTCCCATGGAAATCCCAACATCGCTCGATTTTAGTGATGGTGAATCGTTAACACCATCACCTGTCATCGCCACAATTCGTTTTCTACGATGGAGCGCTTCAATAAGTTTAACTTTGGTATCTGGAGTACATCTGGCAATCACAAGTGGAAGCTCTGGGAGGCAATCTATTTCCTCATTGCTCATTTTATCAAATCGATCAGCTGTAACTACCAAAGGATCGATTTGGATTACGCTACTATCAGTTTTCTCACAAATTGTGTATGGTATTATTCCTACTTGCTTGGCTATTGCAGAAGCGGTAAAAAGATGATCACCAGTGAGCATATGTACCTTTATTCCACCACCAAGGCATTGTTCTACACTAGCTTTAGATTCTGGTCTAGGAGGGTCACATATTCCTACCAACCCAACATAAATCATTTCTTTTTCAATATCTTCTCTAATGAAAACATTCGGATTGTTGTTGACATCTTGATTATCTAATTCTCTGAATGCGAGCGAAACTACACGTAGACCTTGGTTAGCCATGAATTCTACTTTTGAGTTTACGAGTTGTAAAAGTTGTTGTTGTGTGATTGGTTTGACAGAGTTGCCATCCAATATTTTTGTGCAGGATTCAACAACTTTTTCGGTTGCACCTTTTAGAAATGCGATTTTATTGTTGTTGGTATTTGAATTGCCAGTTTTTTCGGCTATTACGGTCATTCTTTTTATGGAAGAATCAAAAGCGAATTCATGGAGTATTATCCAGCCCGGTAAATTGTTATTTGAATCGTCAAGAAGAGTGTTTTTTCCAAAACCAACTTTTGTGGAGAAGACTTGTAGTGCAATTTCGGTTGAGTCACCTACGCCCGACCACTCGCCAGTTTCAATATCTTTTTTTATTTCAGATGCGTTGCATAGTGCACTAATTATCGAAAGTTGTTTAAAAGGTTCAGATAGTTCATTTTGTTTGATTTCTATGGACTTGTTATGACTTCTCTCCTCGTTTGTGGTTTCTGATTCTATATGTCTATGTACTTTACCAATAGGCTCGAATCCTAATCCGGATATATCATAAATGTTGTCGTTTGGTATCCACGCTTGAACAACTGCCATTTTCGATTGGGTGATAGTGCCAGTTTTATCTGAACAAATATCAGTAACAGCGCCCAGGGTTTCAAGAGCATTGAGCTGACGAACAAGAGCCTTTTGTTTGCTTAACTGTCGAACTCCGAGGGCCATTGTGAGGGTTAAAACAATCATCAGACCTTCGGGAATTATAGTTATTGCAAGAGAAATAGCATAGATGATAATATCAGCGTTGATCTTGAATTTGTTAACAGCAAGGACAATTATTATGAAGACCACTGATAATGCTAGTAGTGAATAGGAAAGACGATCCATTGATTGTGACAAAGTTGTTTTTTTGGTTTTTTTAGTATTAGAAAGTTTTGAGGCTATTTTACCAACCTCGGTGTTCATACTTGTGGCATAGACTATACCTTTAGCTTTCCCTTTTGTCACAATTGTACTTGTATAGCATAGATTGAATCTATCGCCTATGGGACATTCTGGGTCTGGTATTATATGTGAAAACTTTGATACTGGAAGAGTTTCACCAGTCAAAAGGGCTTCGTCAGTTTCAAAATTCATAGTTTCAAAAAGTCTGCAATCAGCGCCAATTATATCGCCAGCGTTGAAGAGTAAAATATCACCAAGAACAATATCTGAAGTTTGGATGTTAGAGAGTTTTCCGTCTCTGAGTACTTTTGAAGTAGGGCTAGTTAGTTTTTTGAGGGATTCTACTGTCTTTTCGGCTTTAAACTCTTGGAAAAAGCCAACAGCGGAATTGAGTATTATAATTACAAGAATAACAGCACCTTCGCCGTAGTCCTTTATGGAAAACCCCAGAACAGAGGCAGCTAGCAAAACTAAGACCATTGGATTCGCTACTTGCCTGAACAATATCCTTGGCCAAGTTATTGGAGTTTGGGAAACAAGAATATTCTGTCCATGGAGTTGAATGAGTTCAGTTGCCTTTTGTTGATCTAAACCCTGAACTAGATCGGAATGAAGGCTTTGAGCAACATCGGCTGGGGAAAGTGTGTGATAGTTTGTATAGTTCATTTGGTGTTGGGTGTGTAACGTATATCCATACTTGACTTTCTTGGAAACGAGAATAAAGAAAGAAGCATTAGGTGGGCTAAAATTTCGAAAATTTTTTGCTAGAAATGACCAAAGTTTGTTTGTTGATTACCAAAACTGGATGAATACATTAGAAGGCCAATGAGATACGAAGTTGTTTTTGTAGTTTGTAATAAAAGAAATGTTGATGTACTGAATATAACATCAGTGTCATCCACTAATTTTATTAGTCTTTGTAGAATGTCTTGACCATTGGCCATAATAAATATAAAAGAAATGTTGATGAGATAAGAGAAGAAAATCAAATACAAAATACCCAAAAAGTGTTATGTCCAAGTTGAGGTGATTGGTGCTGTGATTGGACGGATTGTATTGAACTAATTTATAACAGGTGACACTATCAGATTGATTAAGCTCATTGAACTTGCTTGGAAGCATTGCTAAATAGAAATAAAATAATTTTCGGGTTAATTCCTATTGGGCAGATAAAGTGGTTGGGAAAAAGTGAGATGACTAACAATTATGTGTATCGGCTTATTTACTGTGTTGTTGACAGCATGGCACTTTCGAAAGTTGACATCATTACTAAATCAACCTCTTTCCACTTTGACGTTTTAGGTGTTTTGTTCTTTATTTGGTTGAAATTGTTTTATTCGGCATTTTCCCAAAGCTTTTTGCTGTTATTTAATGAAGACAAATCAGGCTATTAACACAAAATCTTTGGCTAAAAAGCTACAACTAAAAACTTGTTACTTAATACTTTATTTACAAAAAAATTTTTATCTATATCGTGATTTGATTTTTCTATAAATTCTAGTAGCTGCCCAATGTCCCTTCTTCAATCTATAGTCTCCCGAAAAAACTTTCTTTCAAACACAACCTATGTGTATTAATCATACAACCCCTTCCACTATTTAAAACCCATTCTTAAACAAAGATGATATCCGCAGTTGATATTGACCTAGTCTTACAGAATGACAACATCGTTTTCCATGGTCCCGAAGAATATGCCTCTTCAAAACTCTTGTTTGGAAAGGTCATACTGAAAGTAAGAAGAAAATTTTCCGCAAAATCCCTAAAGGTATACGCTCTTGGCACCGTATTCTATAGCTTTGTCCGTGAAGTCGGAACAAACCATTACGTATCAAAAGATACCTTCCACGCCGGAAAAGAAAAGCTCTTGGATCACTGTGAAGTTCTTTTTGATAACCAGCACACTCATACTGTTTTTGCTCCTGGTGTTTATGAATATGATTTCTTTATAAAACTTAATGGCGATCTCCCTGAAACCATAAACACCCAATATGGGTGCACCGACTATATCCTCAAAGCGTCGCTAAATAAATCCCCACTTTCCCCAAAAATTACCAAACAAGTCCCCATCTACATCAAACGCATATCGACTACTGATATCTCTCAGATAGAACCAAGTACTGATCACATTCAAATCGAGAAAAAATTCGAAGATAAACTCTCAGTTAAAATCTCAACTGATTCAAAACATTTCTCTGACGACCAAATCATAAAAGTCAACGTAGAACTTCTCCCAATAAATCCAGATCTAAAAGTCGAAACAATTGGCACCACCATCAACGAATATATCACCATTAGAGATCCTACATATTCAAGTGCCAAAGTAAACTACACAAAGCTCGTCAAAACAAAATATAAAAAAGTGTTTGTATCAGAACAAGAAAAAAGTGAAACCACCTACATGGACGGAACAACTTTCTCCCTAGATGTTGAAGTCCCCCAGAAATACAAAAAAGTTCAATTTGACATTGAAAATGACATTTTTCAGGTGTACCACTCTCTCAACTTCTTCTGTATCGTTGAAATCAACAACATAAAGGAAAGACTAACACTCACATCACCCATCACTATAGTCCCAAAAGAATTCTTCACTGAATACTTCTCCCTCCCAAGATACACACCAGAACACAACAACTCAGAAATACTTCCACCTCCATACTCTGAAGTATAAATTTTATATCATAAACATCCACACTTGTCCATATTTGCCTCTACCCACTTGTCTATATTCGCTTGCATATCTGCATATTTTCATTTCCTTTCACTATCCTGAGTTTCAATGTTTTTACAATCTATTAGACCATTGAGCTTTTTTTTTTGGCGAGGATTTATTTCTTACTAAAACATAAAAAATCAATACATATATGACTGTTTTCAAATAAAAAAATCTGTAAATAAAATACGCCTTTAAAATATTTTGGGTTGGTTAAAGGATAGGTATTTTTGGTTAAATCTCTCTCAACTATTGGGAAACATGCAATTATAGGTTTCCGTCTTCGCCCATCCAAACCAGGAATAGTTTGGTGGGCAAACTCCTTGGGAAGGAGTACAAAGTTTCAGTGTCCAAACTTCACGTGTCTAAGGACCCGATACTAATTAACATGTAGCTGGATAATTAATTTGATTGGGTTTTTACTGTTTATTTATCAGCTTATTACGACTTTTGGTGATCAATAAACCAACTATAGAATCAAAAAAAACATTTTTTACCAATATTTTCATATGTTGGTATGGAGTCTATGTATTCCTCAGCCCATTTTGGAATTCCATATATAACACCACCACCAAGTAGCACCTTCTCTTCAATAAATTTATCGTTTTCTGAACTATTCATTTCTGGAAGTGATCTTTCTTCCTTATGTTCTTTAAACAGAATTATAGCTTTACAATCCAGATATTGAATGATTGAAAAATTGTCTGATATGGTATTTGGTTGTGGTTCGCGATCAAATCGAGGTAGGAACAATTCATAGGAAATTCTGGGATCGGGATCTATTCGTGGCGTTTTATAAGGGGAGGGATTTGTTGAGGGCGATGTATCTGTTAAAGTCGATGCAAGTATGGATGAGTCATCATTAATTGAGAGCTCTGACAAATTATTCTGCAGATTTTCTATCAAGCTGGAATTTGATTCATTTGGATTTTTGACAGTAGGAGGTTTTTTATTGTCGATTTGTTCAAAATCATATTCTACTTTTCCCAAAACAATTTTATCAAGATGTGAAATTCCTGAAACCTTTTCAAAAAATTTATATTCTTCTGTTATTTTTAGTGTGATTTCTTTACAAGAAACATCCTTTTTAGGCATGTTTTCGCTTGGATTATAATCTATGTATAGAGTAGCTTTAATAGGCCCATAAAGATTTGTGGAGAGTATGTATTGTGAGTGAATCATTAGCACAACTTTCAGATCATCTTTGTGGTAAAGACTATAGTATTGTGGTAACTGTTGAGCAACCTTTTGTGAATATTGCTTTAGTATCTTTGGAACTCTTAATACTGGTATTGGAACAATATCACTATAACTTCCAAAATAATTTCCAATTTTTAAAAGATAACTATTAGATTCAAGTTTTGCAGTTGCCTCAAGGAAATATTTGATAAAGCATTTTTCTATTTTCATGGATGGTTCAAGGTTGTCAGGTACCCACAAAAAAAAAGGAAATTCATATCGACCTATTTCTAAAACACTTTCAACATTTATAACTGTATCCGAAACTGAATGCTTGATAAGTTCATTGTCAAAAGAGATCCTGGTAACATGTGATCCATTACCCCATTCTATCAGTTTTGATTTTTTAAGCGAAACCGTTATTGTCCTTATATTCACTGGTTTCTTTATAAGAATAGAAACGCTACCGCTAATATGGGATCTTTTTGTCTCTAGATCCACATTCTCGATAATAACCGATGGCATAAAAGGTACTACTTTTATTTCGAAAGTGGAGTTTTTTGTTTTAGAAAACATTATTTATCTTGCCCTATTTTAATTGAAACTAGTATAAAATTTAAACCAAGTGTTGAAATAAATTAAAGACAAAAATATATTTGATATAAGAAAGCAAAATAAGAAACTACCTCGAATAAATAAAGAACAGTCCAAATCCACAATTCTTTGGTTTTTGAGCAAATCTCTGGTTGTGACAGTTTAAAAATATAAAAACGAGTACAGATTCATTAAAATTAAAAAATTATCAAGATAAAGAAAAGGATCAAAAAAGCCCTTGCTCTTGGATTCTTTATTTGTGTTGATGAGATTACAAATATTATAAAACCAATAAACTTTTAAACTTTTTTCTTGTTAAAACGTGATATTCCTGAAAAATGACGACTTATTTGGTACATTTTTGTAACAAAAAAATTCGATGGTCGAAAGAACAAGCAAATTGTTGTTGGATAGTTCGTCAGTTTGGTCAAAAGTCATTATTCAACCTAGAAAAATACAAAAGATAGATCGTTATGCATTTTTTGATATCTTTTTAGTTGTACAAGTATATTGACCCATAAAATCACATCACAAAGATACAGGTGAATTGTTACCAACTAGCTGAATAATAAACAAAAAAGAACGAAAAGACTATAACTGACTACTTCTCAAGTCTTCTAACAAAGTTTCCTACACCTTTAATAGCAGCATGACTTTCATTTGCTTCCTCAAACAAGAAAAATACATGTACCATTCCAACATACCTTTCATAGAGATTTTTATCATCAGTATTGAATCCAGGATGTTCCATACCTTCAATAACAACAGACTTTGCTCCAATATGTTTTGCAAAATTATCATTATCGTTTATCAAAATTTCTGCTTCGCCTGATTGCATATAAATAGGTGCGCAGTCATCAAAGTTTCCATATAATGGTGATGCAAATGGATGTTTAAGGAGTTCTAGCATCTCTTCATCTACCTTTTTCCCAGGTGCCATATATAATCTAGCAGCGCTAAGAACAGATTCACGCCCAGTAGAAGCAATGAAATCATATTTCGCATTCTCTATCTTTGCTGGTCTCGTGCCGCTTAGATCAGTCCATGGAGAAAATGCAACAATTCCTCTTGGTTGTTTCTCATTTGCATTCTTCAAAATCAAAGCTATTTCAAGAACAAGATTTCCTCCTGCACTATCACCCATTATTACGATATTCTCGGGTTTGAATCCTTGGCCCAACAAGTATTGGAAAAATCTATAGCCATCATGTATGCATGAAGGGAATGGGTTTTCAGGGGTTAGTCTATAGTTTGGGGCAATGACTCTATATCCAGTTTCCTTTGCAATTTTTAGCAGGGCGCCACGATATATGCCAGGACTTCCTCTTGCATATCCACCACCGTGGTAGTGTACCAAAATGGGTTCGTTTTCAGAAAGTGGTTCAAGGGCAAGAATTTTGTCTAGGGTGTTTCCACCTTCAGTTTCTTTTTCGATGGTACTGTCAGGTACTATAACATCGGCAATGAATTCCCTGGGAGTGTTTTTTCGGGCTAGTTCGACATCATCCTTTGTCAGTTCGTCAAAAATCGGATCCGATGATACAAGCATCTCAGGTCGATTAACATGCCACTTGTGTCTTCTGTACTGTCCTCCTTTACCAGTAATGTCTGCTTCTGTAATTCTGAAAGGTGTCATTACTTCCAATGCTTTTTCAAGTGTGTAGTTGTCCTCTGTGATTTCTATCGCCTTTGATTTAACTGTTCCATACGCCATTTTCACCATTTCAAGTGAAAGTTGAAACCCTAAAGTCCAGTTTGGCAGTGTTGGTCCTTCAGTAAAGTACTTTTTTGATGATTCTCCTAGTGCAGCTACTACCTTCTCTTCAAAAGCTGTACGCTTTTCGCCATGTTCCATAGCATTCAAAAATCCAAAACCCAAATCTGTCATTCTGTATTGTTATAGTTTATTTGGTACCAAGTTTGAAATTGAAATACAGTTTGGAAAAACTCCTTATTTTATAATAAAAAAACTATTGACATCTAAAAACAAGTTTCTCCTGGTTTCTTGTTTCATCCCTATAGACTCCTATTTACAACTTGCGTTATAAACTATATTACAAATGATACTATCCTGGTATTGGGTCCAACTAGCGGTTATTTTATCATTAAAAATCCACACTTGTTGTTACCCTATCCCAAGTCATATTTAATACTCCTAATTTTGCGGATACTCGTATAAACTGTATTTATTCTCATTTCTACGATAATAACATGTTTCTACATTTGGTTTCTAAACAACTGGAAAGGGGAAAGTGTTGTGGTATTAATTTCAAGTTTTATCCAATCTGCCAATAAAATACAGTTTGGTGGTGTGAATTGAACTTTTCAGATTGTTTCAGGATGGTTTTTATTCGGGTCAAGATTTAAATGTTTCAACTTTGCTTGAAAGTTGTAACCCTGAATAAACTAGCAAAAGAATATATTTAACCTTTCTTTACCCAAAAAATATTTTTAATTACTTGCAGATTCAAAATGGAGAAAATAGCTTCTGAAATTGAAAAATACTTTTTCGTCAAGCGTAAATAAAACCTTAAATCAACATTCTACAAACTTGCATTTGTATACAATTGTACTTTTAGATTTCAAGGACAATGTCTATATAGCAACAAAAAATTGGAATTTTGGAAGCCCAAGAGGTTTATTTGGTAAGCACAAAGTTATTTGAGATATAAACTTGATTAACGATATTCCGGTTTTTAGGTGGTCAAGTTGCTGCACAGACGATGGCTGCTGCAATTCTTTCTGTTGGCCCCGAGTTCCACATACATGTAACAAATTAAAACATATATTAGCGTTATTTTAAAACTAGCAAAAATCTTCTCCATATTCTTTAATATCGGCTATAACACCTATATACACTAGTCTTTGCACTCTTATTTTCTCCTTCCAGGAAAACGTGAAATTCCCATATACTTTGACGTAGAAAAAGTTAGAGATGGTAATTTTAATAAGTTTGACTCGGGTTTTTATAACTTCATCATAATAAACTATTTAGGGAGATCATTTGCTTCAAGAAATGTAAACGCAACACAAGACGGAAAGGTCATTTACACCTTATCCTGCAGTTTCCAAAAACCTGAGCCATATGCTGTCAATCATCAGGTACCCAATTCATAAAGACATAGTTTATATTTCCATTACCGCATCTGATATATACAATCTGATTTTTTCTAACTTGAATTTTTATTTTTTGGTAGTATGTTATGCCCGAAGTGTATCCTCCTGAAGAATCATTAACAGACAAAAATAGATCAGACCCAAAATCTGATGCATTTTTCTATGGTATAAAAGGAAATTTTGATATCAAACTATTTGGAATAACTGATTTTTGTACAAGAGATGTAATTCCAAAGGATCCCGAGTTGAGAAGAAACTTTGAAATAGACCTAGATGAGAAAAAAGGATATCATAAAACGGATTTATCCCAAGTCGATGGTGAAAATGATATCAGAAAGCCATATAGTCTTAGGTGGTTCAAAATTGGGGAAGATCTCGGGAATTGCACACCTCAATTGAGTTCTGTATTTCTGACTCTCCTCTCTGACTACAGACTCTTTGCTACTGCTGCTTTGCCATACTTTTGGGGATATAATTTTGGGAAGCACAACTTGGAAATGTCAACTTCATTAGACCACAGTATCTGGTTTCATAAACCAATGAGAGCAGATCAATGGTTATTGTTTGAGCTTGAATGTCCAAGACTTTTGAATGGAAGAGCTTATATAACTGGAAGATTCTATGACCAAAGTGGTGCTCTGGTTGCAAGTGTTGCACAGGAGAATTTGCACCGTTCTTCACCAAAAACACCAGATGCTATCAATAGTTTAGTTTACGCTAGCGCACCACCAAAACTTGTTGAAACTAAACAAACAAGAACTATCAAAAATAAGTTATAAAAATCCTTTTAGTTTGTTTTAGGTTATGACCAATAAACACAAAGCAAGAGATATTTCAGATATTTTACCCCTAGTAATTATGCAATTTTATCATTTAGAATGCATATTTTTAAAGTTTTTGACTTGCTTTTTAACTTTGTTTACCAAAGAATAAACAAAGCCCTAATTCTTATCTATTCAAAAAAAAAATACTTGCAAACAATATCCTTTTCCTACAAAAACTAAACAATTGAAACTCCATTCTAAAGCTTTTTTTTGCCCACAAAATGTCAAAATTTGGTGGAAGAGCAGGCAACTTGCTCAAAGATTTTGAAGAGCAAATGGAAAATGACGAACTAATAACAAATAAACAAAAGATAGCTTCAAACTCTGCAACTGAATCGGTATCGAAATCCAGGAAACAAACAAAAACTGGTTTAGAACAAAACTCAAACGTATCCAAACTTAAAAAAGACAGAATTGCGTCAGGCAAAAAACCAATTCTGGCAAGCAGTCCCTTAGCACAATCAGCCAAAAATAATTCAATAACTATTAAAAACGAATCGACTGTACTACTAGAACGTTCACAAAGTGACTATTATACAGTAGAAGGATTGAATCTTTTTCATCCAGAAGCAGAATTTGCTCAAAGGCATAAATCAAGATCAAGGCAAAGGAATTACAAAGGTAGGCTTCCCCTTTTTATCCATTTTCTTTTTTGTTTAAAACTACCAGCAATAAAACAATTCGTTTTAAGATTTAGAAGTAACTCCAGAACCAAACAAGAAAAGTGAAACCAAGAAATTAGGAACTCTGCAGGGTGTTTTTCTCCCAACTACGCTCAGTATTTTTGGGGTTATTGTTTTTATTCGTTTAGGGTATGTTGTCGGACAAGCAGGTGTACTATTCACATTGGGAATGTTTTTATTTGGATACATTGTAACCACCTCTACAAGTCTCTCTATTTCTGCCATAGCTACAAACGGAACTGTAAAAGGTACAATATATATTGATTTTATACATATTTTTCAATTTCATTTTTTCTTTGATACTAATTAATTTGAAAATTTCTAGGTGGCGGTCCTTATTACATGCTGTCAAGAACTCTGGGTCCGGAATTTGGAGGCAAGTCAAATAAAAAGACTCGCATGAATTTATAATATCAATTTTATAACTCAAATTTTGAACAATTTGCTATATATAATTGATGCTAAAGCTAAATATTTTTTTATGGTATAGGGAGTATTGGTATGATGTTTTATACTGGAACAATGCTTGCAGGCGCTTTAAATGTGGTTGCGTTTACAGAACCATTTTTAAACAACTTTGGAAAATCAAATGGCGAAATTGTAAAGTTTTTTCCAGATTCCAAGGTAAAAACATTTCTTTTATACAGATTGAAATATTCCACTTCTCATAATTTATTAATCTCTGAAAATTTCAAACCTTATAGAGCTGGGTTTTTACTTACCAATCGATTATGCTTATTACTGCCACACTAGTTTGTCTTTTTGGTGCAAAGGTAATAATTAATTTCCAATCTTCAAATAACTAATGATTTCTATTTACCTTACTATTTTAGATATTTGCAAAGGCAAACAGTGTGTTTTCCATGTTTCTTAGTTTTTCCGTTGTTAGTATCTTATTGTCGTTCTATTTCCAAAAACCATTTGAAATTCCAGAAAGAAACGTTTACTATACGGGTATGCGATGGAAAACACTGAAATCAAATCTCTGGCCTGCGTTTGGCGTAGATGAGTATGGAAATCGGGAAACCTTAGGAAAAGTTTTTGGTGTGATATTTCCTGCATGTGTAGGTATAATGGCAGGTATGTATATTTGTGTTTTTATAAATTAATATATCACAAACTATTTCATTAAGCTTAACATGTAAACAATGAATGTTGTGTTTTAGGTGCTTCAATGTCTGGATCTCTGTATAAACCAAGCAGATCAATTCCCAGAGGAACTTTATATGCAGTCCTAGTAACAATAATTGTGTATCTGGTTATGGTTGTTTGTCTTGGTGCATCCACCAAACGCGTGACTCTAAAAAAGAATATGAATGTATTACAAGACATCAACATTTTCCCTTTTTTGGTGCCAATAGGTGCCATTTCCACAAGTATTACTTCAACTCTTAGTGGAATAATTGCATCAGCAAATATTTTACAAGCAATTTCAAGGTAATTCACAAAATTAATTAGTTTAGACTGAAATTTTATAAATTCATTTCAAATGTTTAGAATAACTTTGAAATTTTGGTTTTTAGGGATAACTTGTTTAACATTCTGTCAATTTTTAAAGAGGTTGGCAAAAGTGAAGTGAAGTATGCTGTTATAGGCACGTATGTAATATCCCAACTCATAATGTTTGTTGGGGAAGTGAATGTAGTTGCGGGATATGTCACCTTGTTCAACTTGTTGATGTTTATGTGTACAAACTTGGCGCTCTTTGTTTTGAAAGTGGTGGGGGCAATAAACTTTCGGCCGAGTTTCAGGTACTTCAATTCTATGACAGCGCTTGTGGGTGTATTAACATCATTCATTGCAATGTTGCTTGTTGATGTAGTTTCAACAGGAATAACTCTCCTTGTTATGATGTTTTTAATGCTTTATATACACTACTATTCGAAAAATTTGACTGATTGGCATACAAACTGGGGTGATATAACACAAGGATTGATATACCACCAAGTCCGGAAGTATCTTCTTCAATTGGATAGGCATGAAATGCATATCAAATATTGGCGACCTCAGATTTTGGTTTTGTTGACGGGTAAACAAAACAATTTGATTGGGTTTTGCAACTTGTTGAAAAAGGGCGGACTGTATGTATTGGGACAAGTTGTTGTTGGAGAGTTTCGAGAGTCTTTGGAAACTGCTAGGAAGCTAGAAAACGAATTGTTGGAACTTGTTGAGAATAAAGGATATAAGGCATTTGTGAACGTAAGCATAGCTGACGATATTGGGTTGTGTTCAAGACAAGTAATAATGGGATCTGGTTTAGGCGGACTTAAGCCAAACATTGTGATTTTTGAGTATGACAAAGAAAAGAAAAATTTGGAGCCTAGGGAATTGGCACAAATTATTGAAGACAGTTTGTTATTGAATAAGTCAGTTGGTGTGGCTATGAACTTTTCATATTTGGACTTTATAAAAAATCATGAGGGAAACGAAAAGGTATTTATAGATTTATGGCCATTCCAAGTATCAAGCAATGGACAGCTAGAGTACATGTCAAATTTTGATTCATATACAATGGTTCTCCAACTCGGTTCTATAATGAACCAACAAATAGAAAAGAAATTGGCGGGAAAGTGCAAACTCCGGATGTACAGCTTTGTTGAGCATGAACATGAGGTGAATAGCGAAATCGAAGTAATTTCTGAACTTTTAATTCGGCTGAGAATAGCAGTCGATTTGAAAATTGTATGTTTAGCAAATTTAAACATTTACAAAATCGAATCAAGCAAGTTTTTGGAAACTAGTATGCAAAAATTATCTGATCAGAAAATCAAACATATAATCAACAGTATCAGAAACCCAATTACAATCAAAGGAAAACGTCCTAAAAATCAAATCGGAGTTGGAATCCCAAAAATCGATATGCTCAGAAGACAAACTTTTTCAAATGATGATTTTTTGCACTCTATGCCCGAGCCACCTTTTATCAAATACCAAAGTCCAATGGAAGATGGTAATGATTTTGATGATCCATTCTCAAACACCTCAAATGAAGGCGCAAGCGGATCAAAAAGTAGTAGACATTACACTCCAAAAAATATGCAAGATGGTAGAATTTTTCATTCTGTCAAAGTTGATGAAGAAGTTGATCTTGCATGTTCACCAGTAGACCTTCGCAAAAATGACAAATTGTATAATTTTGAAAATAATAGGTCAAATTTCAATGGACTAGAATCAAGTCCTGAGTTGGAAGCTGATTATATAAGTACTGATGAAATTGAAAACACAATTAATAATAGAGACAACAACTTTTTTAAAAACTTTACATCTGATATCCAAAATGCTATTATCAACGAGCTGATCAAAACTTATTCCGTTGGAAAATGTAACTTGATTATTTCGACACTTCCTGCACCCACATTAGGTACATATAATAGTAGAAAAGCGAGTGAAACGTACACATTAGGACTTGAAAATATCATGTCTGGCATTAAAACACCAACAGTCCTCGTACATACAAGAACTTTGTCTGTAACAACCATGCTCTAACAGAGTTTATTGAGTTTTATAGTTAGTAGATATGTTTTATCCTGTTATAAATATTGTTTATGAATAGAAAACTAAAACCATAATGTTTTGTAAACGAAAAAAAGTTTTGGATGCGACCTATCTGCCAAGAAGTGAGCTAAATAATGATGAGATTTTAGAACCACTTTTTTCAACTTGTTCTGTTTGTATCTGTGCTCTTTTGGATATTTCACCAAGATCAAAATCAATGAAATCGCTTGCTAAGTCATATATAATAGGTTTTTGCTGAATAATATGCATCTTTGGAATCATATCAGAAGTATCAACGGGTGTTTCAAGCTCATTGACTTGCTTGGTTTTTTCGAGTGCATTAATGTAACAGCTGAGTTCTTTAATATCATTTGATATTTTTTTCAAACTTGCTAGATTCATGAAGCCATTATTTTTGTTTGTAGAGCAATTGAAAATTATACCAAAAATACCATTATAGCTTCTTGGTGAGCTAATTTTAAGGACAAGACTTTCGGCATTCAAGGATTCTTTTTTTGATTTTTCTACCAAATTTGAAGCAGAGTCTATGTTCTTTCTTCCTGGGAGCAATAGCCCATAAGCAGAAGAAAGGTGTCTAATTGAGAGGGAGTAGCTGAGACAATACTCTATCAACGAATTGTCGAATTTTTGGAAAACTTGTGTGCTAAGTTTCTTGCATTCTTTGAGGTGGTAAACTAAATTGTCAAAAAACAAAACTATTTGAGCGATTCCTGATGGGTTTTTATCCTTTTGAGGTTGTTTTTCAGCCTTCGTATTTTTAGATTGAGGTTCTACATTGTCTAAAATGGAATAAGCTGTTGTGATTTTCTCCAGCTTTTCAATTGCTAAAAACTCGTGATTGGAGTTCGAGTCTTTGGACTCAGTTCCTTTTTTGAAATATGGATGTACAGAGTATGTATAAATTGCCATAAGAATGTTTTGTAACACGAAAAGAGAGTTGATGCTGTAATGACAGTATTTCTTCACTGGGGCGACTTCTTGAGATTTTTGTTGGCTCAGTGATGAAAGAGCTGATTTCCATTTAAGAATAAATGGATTAAAAAATTCACTGATATCGTTCAAGTTTTTAAAAACGGTTTCGATTTGGTTTGAGTTTTGGTATTTGGCCTTAAGATCAGTTACTAAATTGCTTTGGTGTTCTTTAGCATCTGATACCTCAGGGTAGGTAGATATGAGTTTTAATAAACCTGGATCTATATTTCCATCTTCAAGTAATATGCCACTATCATCGCTTTGGGTTGAATGGGGAGTATCAGCTTCTACTTTGGTATTTTGGTTTGATAGTACATTTAGTTTTTGTAGATAAACTTGGGGGTCACCAAATCTGAAATCCAAATCGCCAGAATATTCATCAAAGTAGTTTTGGCAAATGACATCTAATGAATCTGATCTAGCACCTTCGATATTTAGTCTGTATGCTGTGAACCTAATAATTGGGTGGTTTGCAGTAAGGATGGTGTTAAATACCTGGGAAATTTTGTTGGTTGATCTACTGGAAGATTTGATGTTTTCAAATACTTTTCTGGAGAAACTAAATAGATATAGGGCTTTTTCCCAGTTTTCTTCTTTGAAGCAAGTCTCAGCTTCAATCTCGCTGACAAAAGCTGAGGCAAGGAGAAGATTAAAATCATCTTTAATAGAGTTGAATGTTTCAATGAGGCTTCTACCATCTTTGATACATTTTGCTAATCTTCTGATCATATGATAACGTTTGCGAGGTTCTTCAGTGCGGCCGTATTGTTCTTCGAGTTCCTTAGCAGTTGAATAAGCTTTTTCCATAGTAAATGTCTGATATGATATCTTTTCAGATACTTTCTTGCTGTCTAGAGCAAGATCTTCGTTTACATCGATTGGGGCTTCGATCTGGTGTTTTTTGTATTTTAGGTTTTTTCCACCCTTTTTCTTTTGAACAGATTGGGAGCGGATGGTCTTGATCTGGGAAGACAAATATTTATGATATCTGGTGAAATTCTTTTGATCGTAGCCATTCTCCTTTCTTTTTTCAGAGATGAGAATCAAAACTGTAAAAAAATATTTATATTAATTTAGTTGTTTACAATAGGAAATGTTTAAGTAATATTTTGATAAAAGAAATTTTTTTAAGGAAGCTTACAATCAACTTGAGTCTTTAAATCGGTCATTCTGGGGAAAGATCAAACAAATGGAGTGAATAATCGGATGTGGAAAGGATTTGAGAGACGATTAAAGATCTAGTTGCGTCAAAGTAAGAAGGAAAAGTCGATGAATTTAGCTTTGTTATGGGTTAGATTGTGTAGAGTTGTTATTGGTGGAGCCAGAGTTCAGCTTTCTTACGATTTGCCAAGAATCATATCATTATACTTTTTTAATTTTTGATTTGAATAATTGATAAACTGGAAAAAAATCCTTTTTGATTCTGATATCACAAGTATACTTGGGAAACAACATAGAGAGAAGACATTTAAAAAACTTGGTAATTTAGAAGTAAAATCTAATATGAATGTAATTCAAAGATCAAAGTGGTTGGGTTTGATGAAGAGCAGAAACCTGAATTTCCGATTTTATACAGGTTAGTGTACAAGAATTAGATTTTAATTATTTGGGCACAAAGAAAGGGTTATATATAATATCTATCTAGGATCAGAAAAGTCTGTATCCATATATGGGAGACTTAGAGACGATATGAAGGTTTCAATGAAGGAAAAGAATATGAAAAAGCTAAATATTATAAAAACGCTTATTAGTAGTATTAATTATGCAGAGAAAGACCAAAAGGACAAAACAGTGGACATCAAACAAGACGACGCGAAGGTTATTGGTATTCTTCAGAAGGCTATTGAGCAAAGAGAGGATTCGATATCTGAGTTTGATAAGGCGGGGAGAAAG
The DNA here is from genome assembly GCA_003086725.1 of Furculomyces boomerangus. Taxonomy (NCBI): domain Eukaryota; kingdom Fungi; phylum Kickxellomycota; class Harpellomycetes; order Harpellales; family Harpellaceae; genus Furculomyces; species Furculomyces boomerangus. Next base: position 19,357 of record MBFT01000176.1, on the reverse strand, counting down.
GAGCTTTCAGAGATAGAAAGAGAACAGATAGATGCGATAAAACAGTATTTACCAAGACAGCTGAGTGAGGAGGAGATTAGAGAGAAGGTAAACGCAGCTATAAAAGAAGTGGGCGCAACAGGGCTAAAGTCGATGGGAGAGGTGATGAAGAGAGTGAAAATAGACCAATCTGAGGCATCTCGCGCAAAAGTGACCTCAATAGCAAAGTCGTTGTTGAGTTCAAACTAATGAGGAGTTTTTGGTTGAAACCTTTGATTTTCCACAACAAACATTCAATAATAAACATTAAATATTTCTATAACTCATTGTGTTTCTTGACATCTATTATTTTTCAGGTGGCTTTGACAACCATCTTGGATGTCAAAACATTTCTCATTCTTATAATAACAAACCGATACTACAAAAGCGGAATTGTAATCATTAGTTCCGTCTTTCTTCTTATTGTTTTGTCGCTATTTCCCAAATAACAACAAATCCTTTTGTTCAGCACCGAAGCCTAGTATCAATTAAGGGTGGCTTCTCTGTTCTCCTTATCTTCATTGAATTCTTGCCCTTGTATTTCAATCAAACTATAAAACATTCTACTCTTTCTCTACTTGTCTCTACATTGCACTACTATTGTACATTCTTTTTCATTCAAACTATTACTTTTTCAATCCTGTATAAATACCCTTAGAAACCACTACTGTTTACAATTCACTAGATAGCCACCAAATACCTACATATATTTTACAGTCATAAACATATTTTCCTTTTGGTTTTTAAAGCTACCATATAGTTCAATAAACTTTAAAATGAATACCCCCATAAATAACAATGAAAAGATGGCAAGTTATCACCCAGGCCTAGATGGGCCAACTGTAGTAAAGAGACCAAGGAGTAAAAGATATACTGATCTTTCTGAAGCTTTTGATTTCGTGAAAATGAACAGTAGTGCCAATTCAAGTCCAGTTAGTGTGGTTTCAGAGCCAAGGAAAAAAATCAACTACAATACTAAAACTGGAACACCAACAGCGGTTCCAAAAAACAGGGACATACATTTAGATAACTCGATTCTTCAATACAATCCTGAAGAAACATCGTCATTTGGTAAACTTTCTGAAAGTGGAGTATCTATATCCAAAAATACTTATTTAGGAGCAGGGTAAGTAGACTATTATACAAGTTTTGAATTTGAGACCATTTATTTTTCAAAATAGGAATGGCATCAACTTGGTAGTTTTGGATGCAACAAGAAAAAAAATAATTGACTGTAAAATATTCCCTAGCTGTACTCTTGGCGAAGTTCTTTATTCTTATCATCCAGATGCACCAAGAAACCTCTTTTTCCGTGATGCTTATACTAAAGGAATTTTGAACCCAAATAACAAGATAGGAAACCAAATCCAAGAAAACCAAAAAGAATTAACCATAATTGCCTCAGTCCCTAACGAACCTAAAAGTTATGAAAAGCCTGTGTGGAACACCAGCCATTTCAAAACAAGAAATAATCAACTTGAACAACCACAATACAAACAAAACTCTGAAATGACATACCAAGAACAAAATATATCAGGTAGTTTAAAAATACCACCACTAAGATATACAAACCAAAAACCCGAAATAATGGAAACATGGTATGGGGAATACAACAGAGAAGAAAGAGGCAAAAAAAATATTGGACTACAAACAGGTAATGCTACCAGCTTGGGTAACAGTACCAAAAGCGATTACAAGTATGACAATAATGTTAAAAAAATAAACACAGACGAAGGTGTTGGAGAGGCAACGGAAGCGCTTTTGATGTTTAGTGCACAGAATTACAGAAATTTGACATCAATAGAAGAATAGGGTGGGGAAAACTTGACATATTATTTTAAAAAATTACCAAATAGTAATAAACTTGATTTTCAAAATGAAATTAGTTAAAAGTTTTGGTCGCGATTGCGGGAGCGAGCAATGGCGATTGAAGGACTTTCATCCTTGGAGATGGTTCTGACGAGTCTAAGAGATTCACGGGTGTTGACTTTTTCAAGAGGAGTTTCTTCGGCGTTTGCGTCGAAGATGCTTGGGTCCTTAACGACGATGACTGGGCATTTAACTTTGTTTAGGATGTATGAGGATACTGAACCGAAAACAACACGTCTAGCCAAGTTGTTACCGCGGGAACCAATTACCAAAGCTTCAATACCGAGGTCTTCAACGGCTTTTGGAATGTATTTCCTGGGGTCGGAGGTAGTGGTGATGAGTTGGGAGGTGATTCCGATTCCGATCAAGTCTTTTGAAAAACCTTCAGCATCTTTTTTGATTTGATCAGCACTGTCTGGTTCGCGAGTTCCTGAGAGACCTTTTCTGATCAAAGAAGCGCTCATTTTTGAAGGAGCTTCTTGAGCTACAATGATGTAAACGTGGTCTTGGTATGGCAAGAAAATTCTTTTGAAAGACCTAAAAAAAAAAGATCAGTATAATTCGGGGGGAAAAAGGAGGAATGGGGAATATTTAGGGATTTTTACCATTCAAAGGCATATTTGGATGCATCGGAACCATCATAGCAAAAGCCTACTAAACGTCTTTCACCTAAAGCGAGAATCTTCTCTGGTGGGCTGACAGTGTTTATGGTGACGAAATCGAGGGTTGAAACACCTTTCTCAATTTCTTGGACAGAGTTATCTTGAGCACTCATGTTTGATAGTTGTAAATATTTTAAAAGATAAAGAAAAGCTGTATTTTTGAAAATAAGTGGATTAAAAACAAATAAATGGTTCGGAAAGGAAGAGTAGATGGTATTTATATAGTTTTGAAATGAAACAAAGTTTATCAAATTAGGGGAAAGAAAATGTTTGGGGGAATGGAAACAAATGATGATATTCCTGGCGAATAGGAACAGTTTGATTATTTTATTATGGGAGCGACAAGTGGATGATAGGCAAACAAACAACAAAATATTCTAAAATGAGATATGTAATGATGCATAAAAGTACATTAGTTAATACATATAATCATGTGATTATTTTCTGCACAGTGAAAATTACATTTAAACAGAGCTTTGGGAAGAACACTTTGCTCTATATCGTTATTAGGCCAAATTAAAACGCTACGGGAAAAAAACTATTTCAAAAAACTTTTTTGTAAAAGTACAAGCATGATGTGTGTGCGCATGAAGAAATAACAAGTTTAAGCCTACAAAGTACGTGGCATGGTGGTATCACGAGAAAGTAAAGCCTCAGCTGTTAACAAGTGATTACATCACTATTTTCACAAAAGAACATTTTCAAGTGCTAAGAGTTTATTTTTCTTAAAAAAAGTTTGTGTAAATGCAAGTGAAATTATCGATGTTTATATGCTGAGCTTTTTTATATTGAATTTTTAATTTTTTAGTGGAAATAAATCCTTACTACGAAAAGGTTTTGGTTTAGTTGTTTTGCCTTGTAACCTCCACATTACGTACAAGATAAAATCAGATTTCATCGGAAGTTTACTTTGAAACGCTTTACAGTATTGATGATCAAACTTCGGTTTTACTTGTTTCAATCTAACTATGATTCTCCATCTTACACAAAAGGACTTGTTTGGTAAGAACCAAAACAAAGAAACAAGTACCAAGATTTGAGGGAAATCGTATATTTGTTGGCCATAAATCATTGGCTGGAGCTTAATTCTAAATTTATTCAGCACAAGCCAAAATCAAATGTCAATAGTTTGCTTTTGAACCTGCGAAAACCCTTAATAGGACAAAGTAACTTTAAAAAGGTCAGACACTCAGATCCATGGGACTCCCCGTGAATACCAATATCCACTGCAACTATCACTAGCGCTATTTCAATACTTTAATTAGCTTCAAGCTTAAAAATAAAATATAAAGTCTATGTTTATAGTTGAGCCAATAAAGAGTTGGGTGAGCAAATAAGCATTGGCTAGAAAAAAAAGATTTTCAAAAAAGGATTATTGAAGAAAATCGGAGTGAAAAATACAATATGCTTGGCACTTCATGAGATTGAGCGGCGGCTATACAAACAGTGATTGGGCTGCAAACAGAATTAGATAATGTCCTAAAATTAAGATTTGTCAGCCGTCCATACAAAAGCTAGTTTTTTTCAGGATTGTTTCTGCTGCAATCTATTTGCCAAAAAAACTCAACAAATATTTGATTTGTTTGGAAAATATGCCAAGTTCGAAACTATCCTAAGCTGCGTTTTTTTCACCGTCCAAAACGAAATCAATTTGTTTCTTTGTTAGTTCCCTTTTACTTTCCTCCTGAAATGTTTCCTTGTTTCCCATCTTTTTCTACTAACGCCAAGTATTCTTTCCTCATTTCAACCCCCAAATATCACCATCCCATCCCTTTCTTCATATCTCTATAACTTATCCGTTTAGGCCTTATTAGATTTTTGCTAAGCTTTACCCCTATCCCAGATAATTATAGTAATCTAATCAGCACAACCAGAACAACTCAAAATACTACTTTTCCAATCAAAACTAATCGCACTATATCAATCCCTTCCCCTGAAAACAACCACCCTTTGTTTTAAACCACCGTTTCCATATAAAATGGTCAACCCTTTAAAGTTTTTTCAACGAGATAATGGTGATAACAAGCGAAAGCTCCTTAACTCACTTCCAAATAGACTCGTTCACCTAAACATTAAAGTCCCCCCTGAAAAAGAGGAAACCCACATGTCCAACTACTGCACAAATGAAGTCCTATCTGCACAGTTCACCTTAATAAATTTCATCCCAAAGGATCTGTATCGCCAATTCAACAGAGCTGCAAATTTGTACTTTCTGCTAATGACTATAATTCAAATGCAACCTCTTTTTGCTATCGGAAGTCCTATTATTGCCGCTGTACCACTAGTATTTGTGTTAGCAATAACTGCTCTTAAAGACGCCTTTGAAGATAGAAGAAGACACATAAGCGACCGTTTGAGTAACGAAAAAAAAACAAACATCATTAAAAATTGGAGAAACCAAAACATGATCCTCTCCAAAAAAAACTCTGGATTTACCTTCTTAACAAAAATCAAAAAAGCACTTGGTATTCAAAACAAAACTGAGTTTCCCAATTTTTGGCTAGAAGTTTACATGAACAGACTCAACACCTCAGAACCAATTGACATTTCTGAAACTAAATGGAAAGATGTCCGTGTAGGTGACATTGTAATTCTTGGCTCCGGTGACCCTGTACCAGCTGACATGTTGGTCCTCTCCACATCCAACGATGATAACGTTTGTTTCGCTGATAGTAAAGATCTCGATGGGGAAACTAACCTCAAACCAAGAAGCGCTTTAGAAGAAACCTCTACAATAAAATATCCAAACGAAATAGAAAACCTAAAACTCGTAGTCGAATGCTCGCCTCCAAACGAAAATATGTTTGTTTTTAACAGTAAAGTTTCCGTCTACGATGACTCGGGCGAGGTAAAACATGTTGCTGCCGGAATAAAGAATACACTTATGAGAGGAATGATTGTAAGAAACACCGAATGGGTTGTTGCACTTGTCTTGTACACAGGTGAACAAACTAAAATTATTATGAACTCTGGCCCCCCACCGTTCAAAAAAAGTAGAATAGAACGAATGATGAACAGAATGGTTATTTCTAATTTTTTCTTGTTGTTTTCCCTCAGTTTAGCTATTTGCATAATCGGTGGCTTAATGTATCGCAATCATGACAGAGAACATGCAAATCTCCTCTATGTTGACGGAAGTCCTTCCACACTAATATATACTTTAAGATTGTTTGTTTCTGCAATGGTCATGCTTCAAAACGTCATCCCTATTTCTCTATACATAAGTATAGAATTCATAAAACTCTTTCACGCCTATTTTATTCATCAAGATCTACGCATGTACTACGAACCAAAGGATATCGCAGCCATTCCACAAAACTGGAATATTTCAGACGACATGGGACAAGTAGGGTATGTTTTCAGTGACAAAACTGGTACACTAACAAACAATGTTATGGACTTTCGGTTATGTACCATCAATGGTATTGTTTACGGAAAACAACTTCCTGGTGACGAATTAGATGTTGTTAAAGGAGTCAACGCCAAAAAAAATATAGAAGAAACTCACAAAGTAGTCTCTAAACACCTAATGGGTACCACAACTGTAACTGAAATTCCTTTGATGACTACTGATCAACACCAGAGTGAAGACCTTGAAGCTTTAAAAAAGGAAATAATACAAAACTATGAAGATGAAATGAAAAAAGTTTTTACTCCAAAATATATAAGAACTAGTTCTAGTCCCGATGCAAAAACTAACCCAATTTCATACGGCTTTGTTGACCCAAAAATTTTTCAGCACATGAAACCAGACAGCTCCCACAAATCTAATGAATGGACATATCCTCGTTGGAGTAATTCCAAAGCCCAAGCAGAAACCATAGATCTGTTTTTAACTCAAATGGCTGTAAATCATACCGTTCTAGTGGAAGCAAAAAAACCCGTCCAAAATTCCACAGTCCAAGAAAGTAAAATGAACACAGCTAAATCATCAAAACTAGTTGGTACTTTATTTAGAAAAGTAAAAGGCACCACTTTAACTTCCTTTAATCGAAAACGTGAACAAAAAACGGAAACTACCTCTGAAAATAATTCAGATAGCAACCAATCAACATCTGATACGAGTGATACCGCCAATGATGTTGAAAACATTTCCTATTCTGCAGAATCAGCGGACGAAGGCTCTTTAGTTATTGCAGCACGCAACCTTGGTTATACATTTTTAGGAAGGTCAAAAAATACAATATCTGTTGATATTAAAGGACAAGAAACAAAATTCGAAGTTCTTGCAACCCTCGAATTTGACTCTGTTAGAAAACGCATGTCCACTGTTGTTAAACGACCAAGCCCTTACAATGATATTGTTATGTTCACAAAAGGTGCAGATACATCCATGCTAGATATATGGAAACCCGTAGATCCAAACAACATTATCGATGTTGAGTATAGAAAAGCAATGTTTAATCAAATCGACGAATTTGCAAATTGTGGACTAAGAACATTGGTCTTTGGATATAGAATATTACCTGATAATGAATACGAAGACTTCATAAAAAAATTAAATGGTGCTACTAGTTATATAGGAGATGATCGTCAAGACAAGCTAGATGCAGTTTATGATGAATTTGAACGAAATATTGATATTACTGGAAGTACTGGTATTGAAGATAAATTACAAGATAACGTTCCAGATTGTATTGCCTCTCTTAGATCAGCGGGAATCCGCATTTGGGTTTTGACTGGTGACAAGTTAGAAACAGCTACAAACATAGGATTTGCTTCAAATCTTCTTACAAAGGATATGGAGTTGTGGACGATTGGTGGTAAATTGAGCCCTGAAGAAACATTCGAACAATTTTGGCTTATGAGCAAACTAATTCACAATTCCCAAAGAGTCAGCCAAGAACCTCTCGAAACTAAAAAAATACTAAAATTTGATCCCAGAGAAGCAATGAACTTGAGAAAAATGTCATATCAGGTTGGAAAAGCTACAAGATACTTTTTGAATTTTGAAAAAGGAAGTAAAGAAGTTGATCCAACTGATGCTGTGGCACATTCTATAAAAAATCTTCAATTGAGACATATAAATTCCGATAACGAAGCGTTTGGGCTTTCGGATAATATAAGTCAGGTTTATACAAACCACCACTCATACCTAGTTAATGAAGATCACCTTGAAGATAATCCTGATATTCCTGGACCACAAGATTCAGAAAACGCCTTAGTTATTGATGGAAAGGCATTATTGTTAATTTTGGAAAACGAAGAAACAAGCAAAGAGTTGTGCTCACTTGCTCCATTTTTAAAATCTGTAATTTGTGCTAGAGTTTCGCCACTTCAGAAAGCACAAGTTGTGAATCTAGTAAAGTCTGGTCTTCAATGTGTTACACTTGCTATTGGTGATGGCGCAAACGATGTTAGTATGATTCAAGCTGCAGATGTTGGTGTTGCAATTATTGGAGAAGAAGGATTCCAAGCTTCAAACGCAGCAGATTATTCAATTGCCAGGTTCCACCACTTGAAAAATCTACTACTTGTACATGGATTCTTCAACTATCTAAGAATAAGTGAATCCGTACTTTGTTTCTTTTATAAAAATGCGATATGGGCACTTGCGCCTCTTTGGTACACTTTTTACTCTAGATTTTCCGCCAATTTTTTCTACGAGTTGATTTATATACAGTTGTATAACTTGCTATTCACAGTCACCCCAGTTGTGGTATTAGGATGCATTGACAGACCCTTTAACTACAAAACCGCGTTAATTTACACGAATGTCTACAAAGATGGTATCAATAACGAGTATTTCAGCTACAAAAAATTCTTTATGTATATGCTTGATGGGCTATACCAGAGCTTTGTGTGTTTCTTTGGGTTCTTTACTATGACAGGATATTTTAACCTTTTTACTACACAAACCGGAAAAGTTTGGTCATCCTATGATGTTAGCACAGCCATTGCGTGTGCAATTGTTATTTGTGCAAGCTTAACAGTTGGTATGAACACTTGGTCGTTTAGCTGGATCATGTTCCTTTCTATCGGGTTTTCGATATTTGCTTTCTTTATAGCCACTATAATCATTTCTTTGATACCAGGGTCAAATGTTTATCAAGTGTATATCAGTTTGTTTGGTACAGCTATATTTTGGATCACTTTGGTGCTAGTTATACTTGTTGCTTTGCTTCCAAGATATATTTACCGTTACTATACCGCGTCTCTCAAGCCCAAAGATATCGATATTATAAGAGAAATCAAAATATTGCACAGACCTTGGTATGGTCAAGTTTATGTTGACAGGAGGATTCCAGTATCATCATCTTCGAACCTTTTAGCTTGCTAGAATCTAACGCCAAACGATTATAATTTATTAACCTCAAAATATTAAGACTATACTTTTTTTTACTTTCCAGTTATTTTACATACTTTAGTTTATTAGTATCAAGATTTGATATATTAATAAACAGATATACTCATTTATTTGAAATACTAGTATAGTGGTATCATTTTTACCATTGTATAGTTTTGGAAGAATCAGTGAAATGTGTTGTTTATTGGTTTGTTGAATTTGTTTTTATCCAATAAACAAACAAAAGCTGTACATTTATTTTTGAGTCAATCTCTTTTGCTTTTATATTCTTTTAGCATCAATCTATTCAATAATCATTTTCGAGTCTCTATTCTAAATGATGACAAATCTCAGTTTGTATACAGTTAATGCAGTGATAATTTTTGACAATGAGGGCAAAAGATTAATTTCAAAGTACTACAATAGACAGCAAGGTGGGAGAAGGTACATAACAACAAAAGAGAAGCGTGCTTTTGAAGGGAGTCTACAAGATAAAGTGAAGTCTGGTGAAGAGATTATGCTTTTTGATGGGAATCTGATTATTTTCAGTTCAGTTTCGGATGTTACTTTTTGTCTTGTTGGGAGTCAAGATGAGAATGAGTTGTTGTTGATGAGTATACTAAATGGGTTTATTGATTCGTTGAATATGCTTTTGAGGCAAAATGTGGATAAGAGGTCGATTCTTGATGGGTTAGATTTGGTTTTACTTGCTTTGGATGAAACGATAGATGATGGGTAATTTATTCATAATTGTTATTTTTCTAAAACATGTATTTTAGGATTGCTTTGGAGACAGATCCAGAAATCATTACATCCAGAGTCTCAAGACGTGGCGAAGATTCAGTTGACATGAATTTGGCAACTCTAAACGAAAAAACCTTATTAGAAGCTTATAAGCAAGCCAAAGAGAGATTTAATCTATCTTTACGATAGATCCCAAAAAGTCTTTATTTTTCAATGGATTTTCAAAAATATTACTACTATATCAAACATATTCAATCCAACACTGATTCAAAAAAGCTAATAACGATTTGGAATTTAGTTTTTCAAATCCAGCTTTAAAGAATTAATGTAATTCATCATGCTAATATCACGCTTTGTCAGCCCATTAGCGTCATGGGTAGACCATTTCATATATACATGTGTGTGTTTGTTTGTCCATTCGGGATGATGATCGAGCTTTTCAGCTTTGAAGGATACAAGAGTTAGAAATCCCATGACAGATGTGAAGCTGTTAAAATCGAATTCTCTGTAACAGGCATCCTGGTCTGGACATAAGTTCCATCCATTTTTTAGGAGGGGCTGGAGTAAAGTGTTTCTTTCCTCATCAGTGAGTTTAGATACAGCTGGTTGCAAGCTGGACATTGTTCTTAGTTTATAATTTGTTTTGAATGTGAATTTGATGCCTTTATTTATCAATTGAAAAGGTTTCATTAATGTGATTCAAAAAGGCTATTTTTACAAAAGGTTGGGGAAACAGTTTACAAACAATCATATTTATTACAAGTGTACCAAATTTTTGTATTGCGAAAATGGTTAGTTTTTGAACTGTGCAATACTTTGCATTTTCTGTGCAAGTTTTATATCAGAAGAACCAACACCACCCGGTTGGTCTGACTTGAACTTTACCCATACTGTGTTGTAAATGTTTGACCATTCGGGATAATGACCCATTTTTTCTGCAATTGTACCAACCTCGACAACAAAGCGGATAGCTTCAGGATGATCTTTAAATTTAAATTCAGTTTTCAGTTCCTTTTGTCCTTCGGAAACACTCCAGCCATTCTTAACTAAAGCTGCTATTTCTGTTTTGTAATCAAATTCGGAAATGTTTCTAGACATTATTAGTTTCTTGCAAGTTGTAAAGTTCCTAAGCATTAATTGAAAACGCAGTTTGTTTTTTGAAATAAAGAATGCAAGTTTATTCGCTGTCAAAAAGTAAATTGATTATTATCTCCAGAGTATATTTGTGGAGTAAACACATGTACAGAATACAAAACTTTTTTAATTATGTAGCACATTCTTTATATATCCAACCCAAATATAGTAAATCCAAAGCAAAGATTAGTTACAAGTTTAATAGAAAACCCCACACACATTCTACCTTTTCACATTAACTATTTGCTATTTATATCAAAAGATTGATGATATAGAAAAAAGTGGTGTTTTAAGCATGCTTTAAAACCCAAACAAATAAAAACTCGAGTATTCAAGTGATATTTAAAAAAGTACTGTTGTTTTAACCATTTTTGTTTCCCTCCAATAAAAAGTAATTACCAACCTGTATGCTATTTAAAAAGTATCTGAAAAGAGGGGTTACAAAATATATCTGGAGTATCAAATCCATGCTCTATTTTTAGTTTTATAGTTTTTGAACATGAATGTAAAGCAAAACTAATAGAGTAAAAACTCAAAGACATCAATTGATTTTAATAACTTATTAATAGCACACTACTTTTAGTATACAAGGCGTAAAGCCAAGTGTCTTTTGTTTCAGTTTTATAAACCCATCTTTTCCAAAAACTGGGCAAAAAATTGGAATTTCTGAAAAACTAAGACTTTTCTTTCATCAATTCAATACAAAACCATCTAAATCTCTTTAAAGCAAGAATCGATCTCCCAACGCTTCTTTAAACCACACAAATAAGCAAAAATTTCATAAATCATTCTGCCTTCTATTGTAAATATTTTTATTTTCATAAATCTAATTGTAATATCAAAACACAAACCAACCAAAAATGCTGAACGAAACGGCAAGAAAGGTTATTAAAGATGGAGTTGAACTATTGAGACAAGAAGCAGAGTATCAAAACCAACCAAAAATTGCAATCCGTTCACAGAAATATATATCTCTTATAAACCAGTTCAACATGAAGTATCAGAATTTGACGGATCGTAGACAGAAAAATGAAGAGTTTAACCAAACCCACATTGCAAATATAAAA
>MBFT01000172.1:19334-42393 GCA_003086725.1 Furculomyces boomerangus | reverse complement strand
AGCTGATAAGTCGATACTTCAAACTACCAGTTCTATTAGTCAAATAGTCTCAACTACTAGTTTGGTGTTTGATTTTATTCAAAATATTTTTTCAGGGTCATTTGAAATGGGAGAACCTTTGGACCAAATCTTTTCTACGATGGTTGGATATGGACTCATACTTTTAACAGCTTACTACATTACTAAACTATCACTTCCCAGAAACGGAGTGGTCTATTCTAGCGCTTCAATGTCTCTAAAGATGGCAAAAGTGTGCATGTTTGTTGTTACAGAGATCATTACATTCCCTCTTTTATGTGGTTTTGTCATAGATTTTTTTTCAATCAACTTGATTGCTGGTCATACTATCGAATCACGGATTGCTTTTACAAGGACATTTCTATTTTCCAGTTTATTGATTCACTGGTTAGTTGGAACATTTTTCTATCTCAAGCTTGCTATATTTGTGGGTATTTGCAGATCCACTCTTAGAAGCGGTGTCTTATGGTTTATTCGAAATCCAAACGATCCAAACTTGGAGCCAATGAGAGAATATCTTCACCGTCCACTTAATTTGTTGTTCAGAAGACTGTTGAGAAGCTGCATTGCCTACTTTGTCTGTATTATACTTTTCTTTGGGCTTGTTTCAAACTTGCTTTGTTATTTAGCTCCAGCACACTTTCCACTAGATCTTACAAATAATGTGCATTCAAGTGATGTTCCATTCAACATACCATTAATACTATATGTATTGCCGGGGTTATTGTTATGGTTTAAACCTCAGAAAGTTCTTGAGAAGCTGGCTGGTATATGGTGGACATATTTCGGGCATAAATGTAGGTTTTCCGAATTTCTTTTTGGAAAATTTATTCCAAACGAACTTGGTGTATTCAAGTATAAGGATTTCAAAACATTTTTGTATTACAAACTTACATTAAGGCCAGCTCCAGAAGATATTGTTGATTTGTGTTGGGAAAAAGTTTTGAGCTTCAAGAACCAAAATACTATTTATGATAATGCTGACCAAACAGAATTAAATTCGAATAGCGAACAACCCAAAGAAACATATTACCTAAAGGATGAATCTGAAAGAAAAGCATGGGATCTTATAGTTACTCGATCATTAAACATGCTGTCAAAGAGAGTGAATCTCCCACAAAACTTTCGTCATCATGTTTGTCATCCAGTGGCAAGCGAAGGTCAAATGTTTGAGTTGTTAGTAAACGAGGTTCTTTTAGAGCATTTTCCTGGGATGAAATTTGAACTTGATGGTCATTTATTGAGGGTACCAGTTAGCGATATTATACCTATTGTTCCAAGGAGGAAAGTTATAGTTCCAGTTGACAATCTGGGTGCACCTATCAATTCAGAGCATAACTATGAGCTTATTGATAGATTGGGAGGAGAAAAGGGGGCAAAGATATTACAACTGAAATATGGAAGAGCAGATTCGCGGGACTTGCGATTTAAAAAAGAGGATTATCGGATAATATTCTCGCCCAAAAACTTTGGATACTTGTCTATTTTTTTGGTAGCTGCGTTTTGTTTGTCTATATGTGTTGGTATTGGGATGGTTTTATGGCTTCCATTAGTTCCAGGGAAAAGACTGTACAACCTTGCATTTGGCCATGATCCAAATGTCGTATATGCGTATGTTTTTGGAACGAGTTTTTTGCTGATGTTATATATGGTATCAACGTCTATATACAAACTTTGTGTCCAAGTGTTTGTTATAGCATCTAGACATTTGAAGCGGATAAAAATATTGAACACAAACTCAATAGAAGATATTGAGACTTACAACAATTCGGTTGCACAGTTCAACAGGAATTTCGTTATAGTGCGGAATATTGTTAGTGTGCTTATTTTGTTTGGGGTTTTGGTTCCAGCACTTATTGTGTTGATAACCGATACATATTTTATTAGGTTGGCACGTATTATCCATACGAATGTGCGTGTATTAGAAAAAACTAGGCTTGGAACTGGTCGTCCACTTTTGGCGGGGGTGAGCGATGCCAGTGTTTTGGAGGCATTTGAAAGGTCATCGGAATTTATAGATTCGTACACGTTTGTTCACGGATGGATTTTGGGGTTGTTGGTAGTTCGTACAATGTATGGGATGATATACTTGTTTCCAAACTCACATTATGCTCGAACATTGAATGAAGCATTTACATTTGGAGATCCAGGATCATGGAACGTTCCAAAACTGTTTAAAACCTTTGGAATTCCTATTATTTCAGCAACGATTGGAATATTGGGATTTCCTATTCTACTCACAATAGCGGCATGTGAACTATCACCAAAGTATATAGATTTGGAAATTTTCAAAAAATCACGGCTTGGAGCACAAGAAAACTTTGACCAGTTCTCATACATTGAAATGGTGATACCATTGAACCACCGTATATTCACCATTGTCTGTTTATCGACCATGTCATTTGTTATTGCTTTGCCAATAATGTATATTTTAGTGAGGTATGTCAACAGTTGGATTAACAAGTTGCGTGATGAGGAGTATATGGTTGGCAGACAATTACACAATTTAAGTGATTAAAAAGATGAAATTTTTATAAAGAGAAAATAATAAATAAAGAATACAAAGAAATGCGAGTAGAAAGAATTGCAAGTATATAAAAAGTTAAAAAGAGTTTTATGGAGAGTAAAATGGAAAAATATATTTTTGTTTTTTGTTTTTTGTGTATAGTTTTTGGCGCGAGTATAAATCTTGACGAAGGGGGGATTCTAGACAAAAAGGGGGAGGTATCTGTAGAATCGAAATTTAGGATAGTCAATGGTATAGAACCAAACTTTACGGATTACAATTCTGTGGCTAGTTTGGTAATAAAAACAGATCGTTATACAACATATTGTGGAGGAACAATCATATCCCAAAAACATATATTGACAGCCGCACATTGCATGATAAATGAAAATGGAACAAGTTTTCTAGGATCACAAGTGTTTGTCAGCACAGGAACAAAATATTTGGCTACTAATCCACAACCCACCAAAAAGATTTGTATCCATCCTGGATATAATTCCACACTACACACCAACGATATCGCCATATTGGAACTTGTCAATGAATTGACGTTTAACAACAGTGTTGGATACGCACAGATTTATCCAAAGGACACTTTGGCAAAGAACTTGGTCTATGAAACTGTTGGTTGGGGACAAACTTCTAACAACAATACAGCCATGTCAAATGTGTTGCTGTCAACAAAAATGCATTTGGAGGGGGATCAAGATGGGTGTGCTGGTAAGATATGTACAGTGAACAAATATGTGGGGGGACCATGTTTTGGAGATTCAGGCGGGCCATTATATGTAGTTGGTGAGAAGCGGGTAATAAACAATACGGTAGTGTTTTACAAGTATAGGAATAAGCCAATATTGGGAATAACAAGTTTAGGTATTGGATCAAGAAATATGATTTGTGGGGGAATGAATGGTACAACCAAATTTACAGACACAAGAATTTATAAAAATTGGATTTCTTTATTTTTTCCAAATTTCTTTTTTGATTATTGTTTACTATAAAAAATTTTATTTTAAAAATGTCTATTGGTGTACCCGTCAAATTGCTTCACGAATCTGTTGGCCACACCGTCACAATCGAACTCAAAACTGGACAGTTGTATAGAGGAACCATGCTCGAAGGTACATTACATTTTTAATTACCGAATCTAAATTTTTTGTTTTTTGAATTAGTTGAAGATAATATGAACATTCAATTGAGAAACATCACAGTTACAGAACGCGATGGCAGAACTTTGCATCTGGAGCAAGCGTATATTCGTGGTTCACATGCAAGGTTTTTTATTGTTCCTGATATGTTAAAGAATGCGCCAATGTTCAAGCGCATGGATCCAAGATTTGCGAAGATGAGGGGGATAGGGATGAGCAGAGGAAAAATTATGAGCAGAGGTATGAATTGTAAAAATATAAAAACTGAATGTTGTTTTAGGTTTAGGGAGGCCAAGAGGTGGGGGGATTAGTAGACCATCACGATGAACAATTGACAGGGAAACGAACAGATATATGGAGAAATGTGATTATAAGATAATACAAGTTTAAAAGATCAGATATTATATTATGGGATGTTTAAATAAAGTGTCTATGAAAATGGGGTTACCATCTAATAAATAATTTGATTTGTTGAGTGACAAAAATAAGACGTTGAGTTTGCGGAACTAGGTTATTTCAATAAGGTCGGTAGCAGCATCACAAAGGTGGTGTGTAGAAGTCTGGTGATTGTCTAGAATGTCAGCGAGGTTGAATACACAAACTTTTAGCTGGAATGTACCAGAGACATTGAAGACAAGGTCAGAAAAGGAGAAGAGAAGTCTTCCGCGATGAAACTGGGGAGAAGCGGCAAAGGAGCCGGAAACTATATCTTGATAGGAAGTGTAGGGGGAGGTTGGGCTGTGGGCAAGGACGCAAATGTTGGCGACAAGAGTGGAGGTGTCTATGTCTTGGGGGTGGATGGGGCTACAAGAAGGGTTATTTAGGAATAGGGGGAAAGGGTTACTTTGCATCGGAGTCAAAGACGGAGAGTTCGCATAGTACAGGGGATAGAGGGGTGTCTGGGGAGGAGAAGCGGTCGTAAGAGAGAAAGTGAATGGAATAAGCGAGTGGGTAGGAAAACATTAAGGAACAAGAGATGCGATAAGCAGATTAAATAGGAAAATACAAATTTGTTTATTATTGTAAACAGAGATTATAGGTACTCTTTTTGAACCGATCGGACATCGATTTGTAATATAGGGAAAAAAAAGAAAGGCAGCGGACCAATGGCGCGGCAGTGCTACAAAGGCTGTGACCAGAAAACAGATGGCACAAACCCATGCCAAACATACACAAAGCTGCTTTCGAGACTGTTTGTTTACAAATTTTGTTTTGCCCTTCCCCAACAAATCGATAATTAATCACGCAAATAGCTGACTCACCACCAAACCCAATGGGCTCAACAAACCTATAAACAAAATATGACCCTAGTTGATATTTACTATATTGTTTGGTTCAAACCTCCTCTCCCCAATCCCCTGCCTCTCAGCCCAATACTACCAAGTTAGCCCTTGTACCCCCAGGCGTATTGGTTTGGGTCACTTATCCATAAACACAATCCAAACAAGACACGATGAGATCACGTCGGGTCATATTGCCCACAACAACAAACACGTTTGGTAACAAGCTGCCGCATCAAATACCGCTTCGTCCCACCAAAGCTCCCTACCCCCTCCCTCCTGCAAAAAACTCTGCGCCACAAATCCCAGCTAATCCCCGCTCCCATTCGCCAGATCCTGCCCAATAGCATTTCAAATCAACTCTTAATTCCCCCTTTATTTGACAACCTCTCTAATCCCCAAACAAACTCTCTATCTTCAGCATGGACAATAACTCCGACACTGACAGCAACTCGGATGAGCCCGAATTCTCCCTCTTCTCTCTAGTAGACTCCGATGGCCTCCCAATCTCAAGAAGCTCTGGCCCAATCTCCCTCCCCCCAGTCGCCTCCCCCCAAAACCCCGCTCCCCCAACTAACCCCTGGGCTAGCATAATCCCCATCAACGCCTCCGATTTCAACCAAGATTCTATCCAGGAATTCAACATTTATGATCTCTCCCGCAACCCCTCAAACTCAAGAAACTCCTCAATCCCCTTTGATTCTGTCAGACTCGCCAGAAGAATGGCCGACAGAATCAACGCCGCAAGATCCTTCCGCCAAGCTAGCCCCATCGGCTACTCCATAACCAGAAACCCCTCCCGCCGCTTCACCCACAGCATTAACATCCAGGACGACGACGAATCCATAGATGACTCTGATTCTGACGAAGATTCTGAAATGGACGACGATTCCAGTTCCAACAGAGACAGCATCCTCGAAGATGCCCGCCACATATTTGGCACCTTAACCGACAAATCTACCCAAAACGACTCCGAATCCGAAGACGACTCTGAATTCATCGACCTATCTCAAAAATTAATGCTCCCCTCATATCTATACAACACTGCCTTTGGCAATCTAAGAAAAAAATTCGAACCCTCTGTTTACGAATTTCTATCCAAAAACTCTGAAAACCTTTTGCCCCATGAATCAAACCAACAAGATCAAAATTCAATCCCAAAACAAATTCTAAAAACTATCAGCCTTTCCAACTCCACAACAAAATACCTCGTCCCCAAAGACTCATTTTCCCAGTTCATCAAATCTAACCCTGACTTCAAGAGCTCCCTCAAGTTCCCAACTCGCTTCAACAAAAAAGATTGTAACAAAAACGTCAAAGTCCTTGAAAATAACCTACAAGTAGACTATGTTGGATCTGGTGCCGCCGACGAAGACTCCGGAATGGTTAGATCAAACTACCCTATCCCCAAAATTAGCGGTGTTTTTTACTTTGAAGTCACCATCCTCAACAAAGGCACAAACGGGTACATTGGAATCGGTTTCTGTATAGGAACTGCAAAACTCAACAGATTACCTGGTTGGGACACTGGATCCTGGGGATATCATGGCGACGATGGAAACTCTTTCCTATCAAGTGGAGGTGGAAAAAAATACGGCCCAAAATATACTACTGGCGACACCATTGGCTGTGGAATAAATTTCATTACCAACGAAGCATTTTTTGTCAAAAACGGTGTATTCCTAGGTATTGCCTTCTCAAACTTGAAATTTAATAACAGTATTTTCGCCTGTGTTGGAATGAGAACCCAAGGCGAAAAAGTCGTTGCTAACTTTGGCCAAAAACCTTTCGTCTATGATATTGACTCTTATGTCCATGAACAACGAAAGAAAATGTGGTCTTCTGTCTCCTCCACTGATATAACCAGTTTAATACAAACATCCCTAGAAAAACTATCAACCCAAACTGAATCAAACACCGTTCCTTCACTAACAACTGTCCCAGACTACAAAGTATTATTAACTCCCAACAAACAACCAGAATTTATGGATGTAGTCTCTGAAGATATCCCAAATACCAACTTTGGTGAAAATAGTATTGCTCCCTCTACCCCACAAATGCTATTTTCTTTAACACAAAGCGTTGACAAACACATGAACAACAAAACTCCATCGGATAATGATGTAGTAAACGAATTGATTCTTTCGTATCTCGTTCATCATGGTTATACCAAAACTGCAAAATCATTTTCAAGGAATGTCATTGGTATTTGTTTAAACCCAGATTTGGACGAAAATTCAGAAAAAATATCACTTTTAGACAACATTCTTCATCAACGAGAACTTCAGGTAGAAAGAAGAAAAAATATATGTCACTTCATCGAAGAAGGCAATGTCTACAAAGCAATAAATATTATCCTAAAACACTATCCCATAATCATGCGCAACAACTGGATGCTACTATTTAATTTGAGATGCCAATACTTTATTGAACTCGCACGAGTTGCTAATTCTGGCGAATTACCACTTTCTGACCTTATGCCCCCTGACTCTTCTGATACCTGTATTGACACATCCAATGATTATATAAAACAAGAAAACACAAACAAAAATATAAACTCACCCCAATTCACAGAAACAGAGAACCAAGAAAACAACAAGCTTAATTCAGACACTTTAGAAGAAACCTTCAGTTCTGTTATGGACGTTGATGATATACCTCCAGCAGACGAATCTTCTAATCTCGGATCTGAATGTAAAATGACAGAAATGTTTACAGTACCAACTACTAACTCGATAAAAATGGATATCCCTTCGGTTTTGGACAATTTCCCAACAGTGAACCAAATCGATCCCAAAAAACTAACACCAAAAGAAGCAGTTAAAGAAATGATGGAATTTGGGAGATATTTGCAAGCTTATTACTCTAAAGTTCGGAGTTCAATTGTGGACTTGAAACTAACTTGGGTATTTTCGATATTTGCATATACAGACCCTATTCATAACACAGACTCACAAAGCTTGTTTGATGTACAGAGAAGATATGAGATTAGCAGACAAGCAAACAGGGACATTCTGGCTGCCGAAGGGAAGCGTTCTTCTCCACCGTTAGAGAACATATATATGCAGATAGGAGCCAGTTTATCATCTTTGGGTGAAGATCTTGATTCTGCTTCTACTTCATTGATTTCATTGGAGAAAAAGTATTTGTATTAATTTAAAAATTTTACTTTTTTAGAAATAAATTTAGAAAATCACATTTCTTTATCTCTTTTATAAATGTTTACTACTGGGAATGATACCCCCGCTTGTTCCCAGCATCTGTAGACTCTCCTCAGTTGCTCAATGCAAAACCAGTGCTTTTCTAGCTCATAATCTTTTCCAAAAAAAAAATATATTCACAACTAGATCCAAAAAATCAGTCCCACTAATCCAAAGGATGTACCAAACCATGTCACAGCCAACAAAAATGGATTGTCCACAACAAACACAAAACATCCTACATTTCAAAAACCAAATACCTGGTGGCAATATAAATTACAATCAGCTTTTAGAAACAATTTCAAACAAGAATCTTTTCCAAATTCAAAAAATTCTAAATCTAAAAGAATTCCAATTAAAAAATTTTGATTCGATGAATTTAAAGCAAATGCGAGAGATCCGTAAAAATCTAAAACGACTATACAAAAAGATTCAATTAAAGAAACAAGTTTCACAATTTGAAGATAAACAATCTTTTGAAAAGGAACTTGCTATAGTTCTTGGAAATTTGGTTTCTCAAATACAATCGGTTTTGGAATGCGGTGAGAAAATGGGATACCGTATCGGCTCCACAGAAGTTTGCGATATGATATGGATCTACTACAAAAGATCTGAATATGCAAGTGCGATAGCAATATGGTACCTCGCAACAAAATCAATTGTGGATACAGATCCCAACATTACTCTAATTTTACAACTGGTAGAAAACTTCGTGGCGAGGGAAAAGTTTGCGGGGATTCGGATCGATAGTCTCAATGCATTGGGAACTAAAGCTCATGAATATGCAATTGCCAGTGCATCTAAACTTGCAGATCCACAACTTTTGCATGCAATATATTGTATTGCCAGTAAACTAGAAGAAAAAAATACATCAATGAAAACTTGGCCTACAACACAAGCAATAACATATATGATGCAACCAACAACAACCAAATTTGGGGGTCGTGTTTTTGCAGCAGATAATTTCGATCCCAATTTCATTCTTTGTGTTGCAACCGACATTTCTTTGCTAGATATATCCAATACAAAAAGAAATGAATGCTATCAACATTTATTTTATTCCCTATTGAAATCTCTTGGCAATTCAAACCTTGTCCAACATCTATATATGATTGGGGTGTTTGTTGGGACGAAATCTATATATAAATCCCCATCTAAATCTACTTCCAAAGGGATTGAATTGCTAATATCAACGAATTTACATTTCTTTACAAATGTCCAACTTGATGGATACGCAGTTTTGATAATAATAAGGGAATTGTGCAAGAATTCAAGAATTGAAGATGCGAAACAAATTATCGAGTTTTGCAAATCAAAGAACGAAAAGAGAATGCAAGAAATCGCAAACATTTATTTGGTAGCAATATCAAACCGAAGAAACTTGCAAGTTTTACATGAGGGGATAAAATACATCCAATCTAAAAATATCCAACCCAGTAAAGAAATCACAACCACCATAATCAACGGATTACTCAAAACCAAAAATTCAATCGGAATCAAACTCGCCCTACAAAAATACCAAAATTTACTTGTGAATCATGATTTCGATATCATACTAGCAGACATCATGATTCGAAGAATATTTGAACTCCAAATTTTTAGTGATCTGGATAAACAACAATTTATTGATAAAATACTACAATCTTTTGGAAATGAAAATACTAGATTGAAATATACAATGATGGCAATATACAACAATAGCAACGTTTTTAACAAACAAAGTTCAGATATTTACGAACATGAAATAAGTACAGCTTTATCCAAACAAAATGGAATTGGTAATCATGAACTACAAACATTAACAAAAATTCTTGTTGATAGGGGACTTGTCACCCAAGCTTTACAACTATTTGTATCGAATTTGGACAACGAAAATGTATTTAAATCTACTGCCCATATGATAATTTCGGAATTTACAAGATTGTATTGTATGAACAAAGATCTGATAATTTTGATTCAAAATCCAATGATTAAAAACCAAAAAAATGAATTCGAAGAATTATTATTTTTGATGTATTCTCAGTTCCCAAAAAGAATACTTCCGACTTGTTACCTTGCTATATTCCAAAATTTCGTAAATTCAGTACCAGATAAATTCAATTCGGAAATGTTGGTTTCATTTTATTTTTATTTGAAACAACACTACTTTGAATTCAATAACTCTACAATCCCGATAAATAAGAGGTGTCGCTTATTAATCATCAAAAAATTACTAGATTTAGAACATCAAGAACTTGCAAACACCGTTTCTTTAGATTTAAACAAATTATAGAGTTTTTGAGGCAATGTACATTTCACAACAATTTTTTGGTAATTTCGGAAATACATTATCGAATTCACTCTTCTCTGAACCATCAATTTCCATCTCGCTCAGGATCTTGATATTGATGTACTCTAAAACATTGTTACATACGGAAATTATATCATGGCTCTTCAATTCCACCTGTTTCTTTATATGATTCCTCGCAAATTCATCGTTGATTGCAATAAGAACCAATACCATATCAATTAAATACAATCCAAACAATGCGTCCTCAACAACCAAATCTTCCTGGTTCTGAACTGCTTCCGAATAGAACAAATGTATTTCTACCAACCTATCCAACCGCGATTTACATGCAGTTTGTACACCAATTGAACTATTTTCATTAGATATGAATTTTGATAATAAAATCCACCGAAGTTTCGTATTTGGTTTCGTCAATCTAAACATCCATGAAAGTATACTTGTAACACGATCTATAAAACAAAATTAGTTTTTGTATCAATCTACAAAAAAAAGTTCTTACATTGATCTTGTATTGTTGAAAATTCTGGATATTTTTTTAGATTCTTTATATTCTTTTTCATCAATGCTTTACACAAGTATGTATACCCATCACCACTTAAAACTCGCTCAACAATCTCGGTTTCCAATGAATCGTCGCCCAAAACATCTATTGGCGTGATAAGAAAATCAATCAGTTTAAGTGCCAACACACGTGCAAAGTTTTGTTCTTTGAGCATCAAACACAGGAGTTCGATTCCTTCACTCTCCACAATTTTCTTTTTTGCATCTTTCGAATCTAGTGATATGGACAACAGTATATTGAATAAACTTTCAACGTATTCAAATTCGGTACTATCCAATGGATCCATTTTTCTGTACTTTGACATACATTCCAATATGATATCAATACCATTGCTACCGTTGTTGAGTGGTTCTGTAACCATAGAAATAGTTTTTGGTTCAAGTTGGACAAGAATTGAAAGGATTTCTGCAGAATATTGTTGATTGGAATCAACACGACTAAGTTTTGATTCAGATTTGTCAAGGAAATTCTTGGATATTCGACAAAGTAAAAACGGGACCAATTTCATATCAATACATATAGGTGCCAAAAGCGATGTATTGATTGAAGATACATTTTCAATTATATTCAATATTTTGTTCACTCCTTCGCGTTCACTTTCAACAATTTCACTAGATGCATTCTCGTTCATGTTTCTTAACGCAGAACCCAAAGATTGGAAATATCCCTGGTTTTTCAATTCCTCCACTATTCTCTGAACAACTTGTTGACATAAAAGAACATTACTACTGGATTCATCTGTATCATTCTCCTCAAACAAATCTTCTGCTGTCCATTCACCAACAACTTGAATAACATCCAAAACTATATCTTTGTTCTCATGCGTCATCAAATTAACCAGCGAATCTATAACACCAAGTTCCAAAACTATTGGAAATGTATCTAGTACCTGTGTAGACAAGTTCTGGAGTTCTAGTATGCTTTCATCAAGATCTGCCTCCGAATCAATGAACTTTTGTGGGTCGTTTGGATACCGCAATCTCAATTCCGTATTCTTTGAAATCGCCTTTTCGAGCTTAAGTATCGTCCGCTTCGCACTATCTTTGCCTACTTGCTCAATCTACTATTTATAGTTTGTTTTTGTTATTCTAAACTTACATTGTCCACCTGATCAACCCAATCAAATACATTCTTCTCCGTTTTTGTCAATCCATCCATAAAAAACCTGTCATCTTCTTCGTAATCATCATCTGTCTCTTTCATTTGTTTTGATGGTCGTTCATCGCTACCCTCTATAACAGAATCTGGGACTTGGTACCCACGTTCCAACTGTCGCTTACTGATCTTTTGTAGGGAGCTCGATTGATCCTACAAAAATGTAATAAATCCAAAAGAGAAAAACACTATAATTACCTTGAAAATCTCTTGTACATTCATTGAAGTGTTTTAAAAAAAAGTTTATTATTAAAAAAATAGAAAACAAATTAAATTTTTTCGAATTTGGATTCAAAATCCATTATAGAAACTTCATTTCCATTCTAATATATTTTCTAGTTAATACCATGTTTAGATTTGTTTATATACCTTTTCATCATAATCAACCCATTCGGAATCGGTCATATCAATACTGTCAAACTTTAGACCTGATTCCACACCAAATGCTTCCCACTCGCCCTTTTTTCATTGTTACGAAATTTATGCCCCATAAAAACTTACCTGTGGATTAAACTCTACTGGTTCTATTCCCCTACAATCAAGCACTGCAATCTGCGAAAACTTGTTGCTATCCTCGTTTTTGTACGCGAATGGTCCCTCAACAATAGCTTTTAACAAAGTGTTAATAAATCATTTACAAAACATAAATCTTACAAGCTGATCCCTCCCTCTTACAAAACTTGCACCTACTGACATAGTTCGCAGTTCCTCTACTACCTGACATCTCAATCTCATCCTAATCTCATTAGTCCCATGTCCCAACATTCCAAACTTACCGTCATGTTCAACGTAACAAGATTCTGCGTCACCTCTTGACAACTACCACATTTCATCTGATTTTTTATAGTTTATCAACAATCTTTTCTTTACCTTGAAATGCCATTCAAACTGATTACTTGATGGCCTCAAATCAGTAACATTCTCAAGCTCCGCCTTGATTTTCAAAGAGATTTTCTATTCCAAAAATCCTTTTTTTAAAAAAACAACAGGCAAAAAAAAAACTTACCACCATTATTCATAAATTGTATATAGTGAAGAGAAAAAGATTTTATTGAATTTTTTTCAATCCCCTAAAATAAATATACACTACTAGTATAACAATTACCGAACAAAAAGCAACTATCGAGTAAAAAGCTGCTAGTGTGTCGTGAGTATCACCCTGCCAAGGAACTTTCACATTCATACCGAATAGCCCACCCACAATCATAAACGGTGTAGAAATAACACCAATGATTGTCAAATTGTTTGCCAGCACACCTATATCCTCTGAAGCAGATGCCAACTCTAGTGAAAGCTTTCCCATATAGTTTGTATGCGTGCGCGCAAGAATCAATTCTGATTGGGAACATACAGATACCAAGTAGTTGATATGATCACCGACATCATTATAAGACCAAAGAACTTCATTCAAACTATGGATCGTTTTTCTCAGTGCAACAATCTCCTCATTTAATTGATTGATACTGACATTTTCGTTTTGTTCAGTTGTACTACCATCATTTAAAGCTTCAAGTGGATCGGCATCAGGTCTAATATGACTACTTGAAATTATTCTAGGACGAACTCTTGGGGAGTTTGAATGTTCTTGTTTCAAAACCAAATTTCTGGAATTCAATCGATTTATAGCTTGGGCTAATTGATCTTCAGAATTTTTGATTTTCTTGTTAATTTCACGAGAAACTGATTTCACAACTGAAGGCTTCCCCTGAATAAGTCTGAATAGAGAAAGAATCCTTCGACGAGTAGTACCAAGCCTCAACAAAATATCATTATGTTCTTTACTCGAAAGTATAAGAACAAGTTCATCAATTGCATCGACTTCAAGTTCAGTCAATCTGGCAGTAGGGCCGATTTCGTCAGTTATAAGATCAATAATGGCATAAGTTATGTAACTTGGTGTTAGCATATAGTCATGACCCGAACTGGTCAGATTGTTAAGACGTATCAATGTATCATCGATATGATCATCATGTCCATCGGTGTGGAATGACAAAACACAAGAATTTTTCACGATTATAAAGTAAGGAGTTGACTGAATGTTGGTGTAGTTGACTTTGCTTTCAGAATTTGGATTTTGGCTGGAGTAGTAGTCTATAGCAGAGTAAGTGATGAAGACATAGTCACCAAAAGTATCGACTTTTTCATGAGCAATTTCTGGAGATAATATGTCTTCGACAGTTAGAGGATGAATATGGAAAACTTTTGAAATAATATCCATTTCCTCAAAAGTTGGGTTTTTTATATTTAACCAGAAAAGGTGGTCGTGATCTTTGTGGGTTTGTATATTTGTGTTAGAGTTGTCAGTTCTTTTTCTACCCAAAGGTGTAGGCTTTAGATTGGTTTTTTCATCATGGGAATCAATGCCGCTGTCTTTCACAGAGTTAGATTCAGGGCTGGTTGCGTTATGAATACTTGATTCTTCAGTTTCAATAAAAAACTTTTTTTCGAAATTATTCTTAACAGCAAATTTTTTGAGAGTATCGGTGTGAATATCATTGTGGTCTTTGGTTTTGGGTATTGGTTGAGATACGGTGGAAGGAGCAGATTCCTTTTCAGTTTTGAGTGTGGTGATTTGGTTTATTGATAAATTAGTGCGGGCACCAAGAACCAAGTCGCTGAAAGTGACATCAGAGTCACAAAAATTGTAAAGAGAGGAACCATAAACAGGGCCAGTGCATGAGGAATAGAACATTAATTTTTCGCCTGCAGGTTCAGAACCTAGATCAATGCTTTTATTGTTATTTGGATACTTTGAAGCAGTAGAGCCTTTGCGAAATAGGTTGTTTAGCTTGTTTTGGGGAGTATCAGATTTTGAAGACGAAACTTTCTCGTTCAAAGTTCCCTGGTTGTTCAAGTTTATTGAAGAGGGAGGTTTGTGAATGGGAGTGTGTTTTTGAGCAAAAAGAGATTGTAATTCTTTTAAATCGTATTCCTGAGCCTGAAGATTGTAAGAGATCGTAGCAGGGGCGTCAGAGTTTTGCTTTTCTAGTCCACGAAGGTTTCTGTAACTATTAAAAGGGGGTTTTAGTAAGAAAGTTTGGGAAGGAATTACCTTTGGAACGTATTAGAGTCAAAGTTGGAGGGGCCTGCAGCAGTATGTGAATCGAAAGGTAGATCAAGGTTGAAGGTTGTTAAAGGGGTCAGCCGTCCTTCGGGATCGAAGTTGGTTGAGGGAGCCTCGCCTTCAAAGTAAGTGTACGATTTTTGTCTGTCCATATGGCATTGAGAGGAAAAGAGCTTTTGGCATTAGTTTTTCTGTTGTTTGTTTCTTTATAACAAGAAAACGTGTCGCTTTTGTTCTTTGCAGAGAAAAAATTTGTTGATATTGTCGTTTTTCTATTTGGTTTTGGCTCAATCTATTGGAAACTTAAGATCCTAGCGTGTGTCTATTGGGTAGCAATTTCAACCATGTTTTGTAAATACTAAGGTACTTTCCAGACTTTCCCTAATGTTTTGTTCGCCCAATTTTTCCAATTAAGAATCTTATTTTAACTTCTTACCCGATCCAATCAGACTCCAGTATTTATTCAATAAATATTCTATTTGTGGCCAATAGGAATCAAAAAAAATAAGCCAATAAGAGAAACAGAGGCTAAACATGAAAAAAGTTTTGTGGATCAAAGAAACTCTTTCCAAAAAAAAGAAACTCTATGAAATGAGACCTAAAAGAGCAAAACAGTACAAGAAATGTATGGCAGTATACAAGTATGGATACAACTTCAGAGAACCCTACCAAGTCCTATGTAAGCAACGTTCAGTGCCTAAAGAACATTTTTAATCTTTTAAATCTATTAGTAAATTCCGATTTCATTACTGCCTGTTTAGAAAGCAAAATACATTTGACCGAACAACTAGATAAAACAATAGGAACAAACAAACTACGCAAGTACACTCAACCACTTTAACATCCTTATCGAATTAACGCCTTATTTCTGTTTTAGTGATTACAAACTGCAGCTTACAGGATCTCCGCGACGGAGGAGAAAGAACCATAGGTGGGCTAGTAATGTCAAGGAAGTATGAACGCCGCAGATGTACACACAATAAACCCGTGCCCGGAATTCAGTGCATAGAGGAAATTATAGGTAAGCTATAGCTGGTAACATTTAAATACTAAAGCTGTTTTTTAGGCGAGGAGAACAAATTCAATTATTGTATTGGGGTCCAGGATAACGATTTGAGGAAGAAGCTAAGGAAGATAGAAGGAATACCAATAGTCCATGTGAACAGATCTGTGCTTATTCTTGAGCCACCGTCAGACCTGACAAAAGCAAAGTATAAGGAGTTGGAGAATGGGAAGATGGGGATTAGTGTAGAAGAGGCAAAGAGACTGGAAACTATAAATCCAAAAGAGAAAAAAGTAACAGTTCCAAAACGAAAGAAGAAAATAAAGGGACCAAATCCACTCTCAGTCAAAAAAAAGTCCATAAAACCTTCCCCGCAAAAAAGAAAAGCTGAAGAAGAGCCCATAACTCCCAAAAAACCCAGGAAAAGGTCTAGGAAGCCTAAAAATATTGACAACCCAACTGACCAATGATTTTATACATAGTACATATCTAGCCAAGAATGCATTTTTAATAAACAATTCTTTCTTTCATACAAAATATACAAAATGGGTGCTTTATGTTGTAAATCTGCTCCCGAACCTGAACTCGTAAGCCCCCAACTACCATTCCCCACTAACACCCAACTATAGACTGACGAACGAACGCTTCTTCTCAGCAACGACCAAAATAACGATAGCCAAAGGTACACTCTTTCAATTCTCTCCATCTCACCTCCATTTTCTTTAGCAACTCAAAAATCACTTATGACGATCTTGTCACCCTTGAAATCGATCGTATGAAGGAGGACGATCTCCTTCAGAAAATAACCCTACAAACTGCAAACGAAATGATCAACGTTTCAAACCAAGCTTCTTCAAACAACATTCTCCCAAAAAGATCCGCCAAAAGTTACAAGCAAATCGTTCTTGACTTTGACCAAAACATAGACATGTCAAAGTACATGCCAAAAATACTTGTTTCTAACGCAATAAACCAAGTTCAATCAACCAACAACGAAAATATCTTATCAACAAA
Source organism: Furculomyces boomerangus (assembly GCA_003086725.1). Classification (NCBI taxonomy): domain Eukaryota; kingdom Fungi; phylum Kickxellomycota; class Harpellomycetes; order Harpellales; family Harpellaceae; genus Furculomyces; species Furculomyces boomerangus. The sequence continues at coordinate 25,153 of MBFT01000172.1, read as the reverse complement.
CGTGGAAGAAGCCAACGCCTTCATTCTTGGTTTAATCAACTCGGAACACGACCAGAAAGATCTCGAGCTTGTTGGTGCTGCTGCAAACCATGTAGCAAAGACCATGAGCGAATTTTCTTTGCAGTATGTTGGCGAAGTATTCATTCCTTTTGATAGCTTTGAGCAGAATGGATAATCAATCAAACTTGTCCAATAATTTTGTAGAATTTCATTGTATTTCTTTTTACTTGATTAGCATTACTAATAATTGCAAATTTTGATCTTCCACTTACGAATTACCCCCTATAAATTACGAATCCTATCTAAAATAAAAACCTTAAATACTCTTATTTTTACTCTTATCTTTTACAAAAATGTCTAAAAAGATACCCCAAGCCCAAATCCCCACCGACGAAAAACAGGTTCATGAATTGGTCAGACTAGCAAACTCTTATCTTTCTGCCCATGGAGTTTTAATGAAACCAAACCCCATTGGCGATTCCCAAGTCCTGGACACATTCACAGCAAAAAATCCATGGTTTCCAGAAGCAATAGTTCCCGCTCCAGTAGCTATAACTCCAGGAATTTTTTACAAAGAATGTTTCGATAAGGCTGTAAAACTTCAAAAGATAATGAACAAACTTTATGATGCAGTCTCTCGTGACGAACAATTTATTCATTCTGTTTTTAAAGAAATAGAAGGTAGCGACGAATTTACTCGGAGACTATATGAAATTTACAAACAAACTGTTCATCACGAACCAAAACAAACAATCTCGCTCGGAATACATCGATCCGATTATTTGATTGATACTTCAAATAACTCTACTGATCAAATCAAACAAGTAGAATTCAATACCATTTCCGTGTCATTTAGTAGTCTAACAGCCCAAGTCGGGAAAATGCACAGGTCAGTACCCCCTTTCCATCTTTACAGAATTATATTTGTTTGTTGATAGATACTTTTTGGAAAGAACAGGATACAAAAACTTTCTTGTTGGCGAAAACGATATATCTTTCGACCAACTCCCGGAAAATGATTCGCTTACAAGTTTTGCTGACGGATTGGCGAGTGCATTCAAAGCCTATGGAAATCCAAACGCTGTTGTCTTGATTGTTGGACAACATAAAGAAAGAAATGTTTATGATCAACAATGGATCGAACTACAACTTTGGGAAAGGTCAGTCCCATTTATTTCTAGGATTTTACTAACTTTTAAAATAGACATTCGATAAAATTGACAGTCAGGTCACATCAAGAACTGAACGAAACAGGATATCTAGGCACAGGTACAAATGACAACGGCAAGTTGTTTATTGATGATGGCCAGGAAGTTGCAGTAGTATACTATAGATCGGGGTATACACCAGACGACTACAATTCAGAAGCTGATTGGGATGCTCGCCTAATGGCAGAAAAGAGTATGGCAATCAAATGCCCCACAATCCCATACCAACTCGTTGGAGCAAAAAAGGTTCAACAAGTGTTGGCCCTACCAGGAACAGTTGAAAAATACATTTTTGACAAGGATGAACAATCCCTGATCAGAGAATCTTTTGCCGAATTGTACCCACTCGACGAATCACAGGATGGACGCAAAGCTTATAAAACTGCTATGGAAACCCCAATAAATTATGTACTAAAACCACAAAGAGAAGGCGGAGGTAATCCCTAAATTTCCATTTTCTTATAATTTAACACTAATTTTTAGGATTCAATACTTATGGCAACGATATCCCCAAAGTTCTTGGAAATATGGACATCGAACAACAAAAGGGATATATTCTAATGAGCTTGATCAAACCCCCACTATACGACAGCGTATTCCTAAGAAATGGAAAACTTGAACTAATCAAATCTATCAGCGAACTAGGGATCTACGGAATTTGGTTATCTGATAACGACAAAGTACTTGTAAACTCAAACGGTGGACATTTACTCAGATCCAAAAGTTTCGATACTAGTGAAGGTGGCGTCGCATCCGGATTTGCAGTTGTAGACAGTCCACTTTTGGTTTAAATTTTTTAATGTTTCTTATTATTTATAAAATTCAATAATTGAAATGCTTAAATAGTAAAATATATTGTATCATTTGAATACAAGAATTATATGTTTTGGTATATAACTTGACTTTTCCAACATTGTTTCGGTTCAAATTGGGTAGTTCAGCAAAAGTATAGAAACACTGTTTTCTTTCCTATACAACAGTATCTTTGTTACTTTCTCTCCCAAACCAACAAATAAAAGTTAATGATTCATAATACCAATTCTCGATGAAATAAATTGTTTTCAAATACAAAAGATTGGTGAGTAATCTTTTTTTTGTATGGATTTGTTGATCATTTTAATAACCAACGTATAAAATTTACAGAATATTTATTGATGATTTGTAAATTGGGTACACAAAAATATATTGATTACTAATTCAAATTATAAAAATGCACAATTCACATACAGTTTTTCATTTTTGTAGAATCTAATGGATCATTCTAATCCCAAGCAAAGTTTTGATAATCCAGAAGATATTGACGAAATCAGCAATTTTGTTCTTAATTATCTGATAGAAGGCAAAGTTCTTGTCCAGGCATCAATCTTCCCAAAAAACTGTTTGGACGAACCAAAGATCTTGGGCACTTACAAAGCATACCCACAAGCCCACGAAATTAAAAATATAGAACCATGTGCCCCCATAGAAAAAGTTACAAGAATCATTCCTGGATTTGAAGGTGCTGGCAGAATCATTGAAATAGGACCCAATGCTCCTCCCGCAATGAATGGCCCCATTGCGATTGGCGATTGGGTAGTTCCCATAAATCCCAGCTCGTATAGCGCATGGAAAGATTTCTGCTATGCTGATCCTTCAACTCTGATCGTTATCAAAGACAAATCTGGTCTCACACAAGAAAATCTATTTTCTCTCAAAAACAACGCTTCAACTGCATACCGCATGATCAAGGATGTTGTTCCCTTGACCCTCGATCCCAATGAATTTCACTGCGATGAGGTTAGTAGTCCCGACAATTATTTGATTCAGTTGGCTCATATGTGGGGATATCGCACAATCAATGTGGTGAGAGACAGTCCAAACTTTAATCAACTTGAAAATGAACTAAAAAGTCTTGGTGCAAACATTGTTATCAGAGATTCCGATCTTGATAACAAAGACCTCACAAATTTTTTGGGGGATCTTGACTCAACAACAGAATTCGATCAAGATGGACTAAATATACATTTTGGTACCGCACTATCTAACTATATAACACAGGACAAAATTAATCAATTTGGCGCGGGCTACCAATTAGACGACCTCCTAACCACGTATCCATACCTCATATTCAAGAATATAAAGTTCCGTGGAAACTGGATCACAAAATTCTATTACTCGAAAACTTTCATTGTATGGTTGTAACCCCCTATTTATCCATTGCGAAACCCAGCTTACAAAAAAATTATTGAAAATTCTTTGTTTCTGAATTTAACTGTTAGAGATGAAATGTCTCCATTCCCCCCCCCACAGAAAATATCTCAGGATTCATAACACTGATCATGGATTTATACATACCATACTCTCTAATACAACCTGGACTTGTTGGAATAAACTACTTTTCTTTTGTGATGGCACATTATTTTACAGACTGCCTTTGGAATTTGGACGTATGGCAGAATACTCTACCTTTAATGAATACAAAGTCTTCTAATTAGTAGTTTCAAAATACAGATATTCTAAACAGCACAAAAGTTAACCAATGTGTTTTTGATTTTTATAGGTTTTCAATACATTCCATTAACAGTTTTACTTTTGGTACTTGGATCTAAACCAACAATATCACTCTCAACATTCAAATTGTTTAGTATGATTTGACAAAAAACCAAGTTTTGAAAGTCCACATTTCTTTTTTGTGATTCATTGGCAAGATTTTTTTTTTTGATAAACTAGCAGATCATTTTTTTTTGTTCTTTTTAAAAGTTCAAATTATTAAAAATGTTTTCTTTCAATATTCTATTTGCAAATATATAACTTGAAAAATGTCTCAACTTTCAAACAAAACTGTATCACACACTGCAATTGTTCAGAGTTTCGGTGAGCCAAAAGATGTAATGAGTGTGTATAATGTAGTTCTTGAGGATTTGCCAGAAGACAGGGTACTTGTCCAGTCACTGATTTCAACTATCAATCCATTTGATTTATTGGAAATAAGAGGAAATGCACCGGTATCTTTCCAATCCAAAGAATTCACCACTGTCGAACCTGATTCAACTTTAAAAAACGTTTGTGGATTCATTCCCGGAAACGAAGGCGTTGGAAAAGTTATAAAAATAGGGACTAACGCAACAAAAGCCATCAATGGAACTCTGAAAGTTGGGGATTGGGTTGTTCCTATGCATCTCGGTGTATATGGTACTTGGAGCGAATATTACCATGCCGAAAACTCTGCTTTGATTATTATTAAGGATAGGACAGGACTTTCTCTTGAAGAACTATGTTCTGCAAAAGCAAATGCCTCAACTGCATACCGCATGATCAAAGATATTGTCCCATTAAAACCTGGAGACTACATAATTCAGAACGGTGCAAACAGTGATGTTGGGAAGTATTTGCTTCAACTAGCTCATATATGGGGATATCACACCATCAACGTTGTGAGGGACAGACCAAACTATGAAGACCTCAAAAATGAACTAAAGAGTCTTGGAGCAGACATTGTCATTAAAGAATCTGAACTTGATTCCTCAGAAACCGAAAAACTTTTGAGTGGTCTTGGCTCACCCATCAAACTTGCAATCAATTGTGTCGGAGGAGCACCCGGTGTACTTCTTGCAAAGCATTTGTGTCATGGTGGAACACATGCAACATATGGATCGATGGCAGATCATATAAACCCAGTTCCAACAAAATACATAATGCATAAGGGTATCAAATTTGTTGGATTTACATTATTCACCTTCCATACTTTGAATCCGCCTAGTGCGTGGGTAGAAACCTTTGAAGATATTTTGAATATGATGCGATCTGGAAAACTCATCAAACAAAAAATGAAGTGTATTCATTGGACAAATTATTCTGAAAACAAACCATTGGAATCTTTAGAAAAAATTGTTCAAGAAGCTATTACTTTACCCCCAAAAGTTGCCTTTGTTTTCAATTAGAAATACTTTCATGTTGTAATAATAACACATTTTATTTTGCACTAAATTCAACCTTATATCTTCTTTTTCTTAATATCAGATAATACATGTGTTAGATACAGGTAAAAAGTGATTTGAGTATATACCAGATTTGAATTTATCAAATGTTGTTAATACTTGTCCTTTCAGAAAGAAATCTTTTTTTACCAAAATATAGTATTCAAAATAATGAGAAGTAACGGGAATAGTGAAATCATATTTCATGTTTTTCAAACAATAAAGTTTGGATTTCTAAACTTTACCCCTGAAGGAATTGGAAATAATATACCAGTTTTAAAATTTTCGATAATTGCTTCCATAAAAGTATAGTTTTGTAAATTCCAGAAATTTTTATTCTTTGGTTTTTGTGTATTTTATTCCGATTCATTGGATGAATTAGTACAAATTTATAAAAAGCAAAACATATTTTTTCGTGTTTCCTATTGGACCAGATCAGATCCTGGAAACTACCTTTTTTGGACGGATTGCCTATTCTTCTTGGTATATTAATGGACAAATAAAATTTCTTTGACGCAGTAAATTACACACATCCAATAGTAGTAATAGCGTGCTTGTGAATAATTAATTTCGCTTTTTGTGTTCAAGTTTTCTATTTGTTGTTGGTGGTGAATTAGTCCAATGGGTTATTTTCACGCAAACAGTTGAAAATGCA
>MBFT01000167.1:4573-22079 GCA_003086725.1 Furculomyces boomerangus | reverse complement strand
CGATGTGTTTTTCAAGTATAAATCGTAATTTCTTGAGTTTAATTGACTTATTCCTATTGCTGATCCTGGAGCTGAAGATACTAGTGCACCAGAGTGACCCATTTCGTATTCCAGCAAATCATTTCCCAACCTATCAATACTACTACCGCTGTTTCTGAGAATACTTAAATTTTCGTTTCTTCCAGCTACATTTTCCCAGTTTAGGCTAGATCCTGAAATTGTTTGATACATTCCATTATTTATATTATCGCTATTATTCAACAACTGATCTGAAACGAGTTCAGTATTTGAATTGATTTGATTTTCAAAAGTTTTGTTTTCCTGTATCATTTCAAATAATTGTTGTTCTTTTTGGAGCTGGTTGTAAAACTGGTTTTGTACTTGTTGATGGTTAAGCTGTGAGCCGGCATAATGCTCGTTATTTAAATCCTGGATGACATTTTGTTGATGAGATATTGATACGTTGACATTTCCTTGAGAGTTTACTGCAAGATTTGGAATACCTTGTTGATTATGGATAAAACCATTGTTTTCTATGCCAGCATATTGTCCAATTGAATATCCATCATTTCTGGAGAGCGCGTTATCATAAGTAAATATTCCTGAATTTCTCAGTCTATATTCCATTTGGCCATTGTTTCCATCAGGATAAAATATAGTGCTATCGGTAGCTAAACTTCCGTTTGGTATTTGATAGTTAAAACCTTGCCCGGAATATTCATCGTTTAAAATTCCGCTTTGATTCATTGTGTTGGCATATAGGTTTGATGGATCAATTGAGATTTCACCTGTAAGCATTGGATTCATAGAATTTTCAACAATTGACTCGGCCAATTGAATTGTACCTCCATTTATACCATTTTGATAACTCATAGAGTTTTGATGGAATCCATTTGATTGTATACCAGCTTGGGAATCAAAAAACTTTTCATCTGCTTGTTTGGAAAGATTAATACTTTCAGCTACTGAATGATGAGTGCTATATGGTAAGCTAACTGATTGAGGTTTATCAATACTATTTTCGCGTGGGCCCCAAGTGAGTATCTGTTCTCTTGATTCAATGAGAGTATTTGCGCTATCTGGGTCATGATATTGCTTTGTGTGTTTTACCTGTAGATTTTCGGAGCTTGGACCATTTGTCACAACCTCGTATTCATTGACTACTGCTAACTTACGTCTTACAAAGGCTCCATTGCTATCAAATCCGTAAGTTCCACCACCTTCGTCATCACTTGCACTAGCTTCCTTTTTCTTTCTTGATTCGTTTGTCAGAAACTGTTTGCTTAGGAAACGCTTGAAAAGAGCATCTGGGGTCTCACAGGATGAATACTAAGTAAAATTTGTTAGTTTTTATGAACATAATTTACTCTAACGAGTATACTTACTACATGGCTTGCGTTTTTTGAATCAAATACAACCAATGCAACTTTTACGCCACATAAAACACTAAGTTCATGTGCTTTCTTCATGAGTCCTGACTTGCGTCGAGTAAAAGTTACAGTTTTTTGCCTTGGGTTTGAAATTTCTGAAATCTATATATTTTTGAGTAAAAAGTTAGTATTAGAGATATATTGTTATTAAATATTTACAAGTGCTTACATTAATCTTTTTTCTTCCCATTTTGATATACTTATTGTTAAATTATATTGTTTGAATAATAGTAGGGTTGTTTTTTTACAAATACAGTTTCAGTTGTGAATAATAAGATGGAATACTACGATTTGATACTGATGGAAATAATGTTTTGATAAGAGCTAGTATGAGATAATAAACTAGCGATAAAGGGTAACAAGAGAAAATATACAAAAACCAAAATTATAGTAATGGAAAGACTGTCGAACTTTTCAAAGATAATGTTTTGGATGAAGCTATAAAACAGTGGGAGGTGGTGTGTTTATATAAAAAAGAGATGCTAGAATGTAGGTGCTAGAGTCGGAGATCAATTTCAAGTGGAATATATAGCGCTGAAAGCCCAATTTTTGTTTTCTAGAGGGTGACTATTGATACAAAACAAAATCTATAATAGTTTTGTGAAGGGTTTAAAAATATATTCTCGTCAGGTGGATTAAAAATGCGAAAATGGGTGCAAGGTTTTGAGGTAATTTTTTAAAATAGCGTAACAGTTTGATATGACAATATGTTCAGTTTAGAGAGGGATGTGTTACGTGGATGCTTTTTGGTAGGATTTATGGCGTGTGTTGTTTAAAATAGTACCAAATTGAAGGATTGTAAGATTAAAATGCAGATATTATATTTTGTTGATGGAAGGGTTATAAAGAACAACAAAAAGCGTTGGGAATTTGTGTTCAGAAATAGCTACAGGTTATATTATATGAAAGGGAGCAATCTATTAAGAGAAAAATAGCATTATAGCAGTAACACCTTTGTTTGAATAAAAAGGAAGGGTAAAGTATATATACACCAACGACAAACAAGAAGGGCATTTGTTTGAAAATGATGCTAAAAATATGCACACTCACACTCGTGAAGAAAAGGAAGAAATGCTATTAGCTCACATTCCAAAATGTGTATATTTTAAGGTACTCTTTCCCCTTGTTTGAATATTTTAAAGATGTGGAAAATGAAGAGTCAAGTGTATCTATGCCAATTATCTAGCAGTAAAAATTTGTGGCGTAGAAAAATAGCTCAAAAATGTTCAAAAATAGACATTTTTTAAAAGAGAATGTTATTTGAAATTCTTTTAGTTTATTTGCATCTCAGTATGAATTTTCAAGCCCAGTTTTGTTCATTTTCTTTGTAAAAATATAGAAGGCAGGTTTTGAATTGGTTGTGTTGAGCAAGCAAAGTATGTTCATGATCTCAAAGGTGAAATTTTATCTCCAGTATGTGTATTTTGCTCTATATTCTTTTAAACTGATGGGAATGGTAACGCATTTTTTTATTTGCGAATTTACTGTGAAAAAGTTTTAAATATTCTAAAAGAGAAAGTTTGAAAGGAACATTCTGCGAGTTTTCCAGTTAATGTGTGAAGAGTATGAGGAAACTTTCTCTAGAAATTTCAAACAAGTAAAACACTTTTTAGAGGAATATCAGTGGTTTGAAAGAACAATGGAGTTAAATTGAAGAAAAAAAGACATTCAAAGAACAAAGAGATATCAATTTCAAACAAATCTTTCATTTGCTACCAATTTTGATATATACTAACTGGCAAATAAGATAACATGTATTAGATGTTTGTGAGCCCAACGTAATTTCTAAATATGAAGCATATCTTGGAACTTAACGCCATATGTTATTATATAGAGTTTGAACAATGGATTCATTAATGTTCATTTTTGGGGTAAATCAAGCTTGTTCAATAAAAGCGGGGAAATTTATTGAGATTCAAGGCATTTGCAAAAAAAGACTGAACATTGTGAAAAACTAAATGCAATTTTCAAAAAGGATTGGGAATTTATCCTACACAATTTATTAAATGGAAAGCACATTAGTTTTAGCAGTTTTTTGAGAATACTTTAATTTTTATTCAAACAAATTTGAAGAACGTTTGAGTTGATTCAAATAATGTTGTGAGTTTTTGGGTTGCTTGCAGGCAAGTGGGTTTTGTAAAAAGGTTTGAAATGTTTTTCTCAAAGCAATATTAATTGAAATGTAAATACAAATGGTTGTAATATGTTGTTGTGGAGATTTTGTTGTATCAAGGTGATATCGGAAAAATAAAATGTACAATGGAACTATAAATAGAAAAGAGATAAAGTTGGCTGATCCGTTTATTATCTAAGGCGATTTTGGCGGATCGTATTGTTGTTTTTGTGCAATAGTACTAATTATTGGAATGAAGGATTTTAAAACACAATCGATGGAATGATTATTAGCTATGGATTTACATCAAATAATAAATTATCTAAAGTGGCAAGTCGAAAAACGTTAAAAGTAATTTTGAAGTTGAACTGGATTCCGGGAATCTGTTATTGTGAGAATTTCGGGATAAGGAAAAGAACAGTTAAGTCAAGCTAAAGTTGGTTGTTGGGGATTTAAAAAAAAAATTGGTTAAGGGAACAATAGAAATAGGATAATGGGTAATTTAGCGATTGTTCTTGTAATTTAAGACACAAAGTGTGGGATTTCTTGAATTGTTGTATCTACACGACGTTTTGAATGTGGCTTAAGTTTTTAAGGATGAATCAAAATACACAAGGAGTTTAGTAGTAGCAGTTATAATGGTATGATATTAACTGGCGAATACCACAGAGTAAAATATCACAAAAATTGACAGCCAAAAAGTATATAAGAGCATGTTTGGAGCCAGAATAGTTCAATAAAACAACAACACAAAATCACCAACATACAGTTTAAAAGTAAAACAACTCATAAACTTTAACATCAAAAGCATTAGAAAAATGAAATTTCTTTCACTTGGAGTAATTTTAAGCATTGCAGGAATTGTAGTTGCAGATGGTGATGGTTTCGGAAGAGGAAGTGGTGCTTCCAACAACTGGAACAAAGGAAGCGGTGGTGGTCATGGAAATGATGATAGACATGGAAAAGGTGGAGGACATGGAAACGATGATAGACATGGAAAAGGTGGATGGAACAACAACAGGGGGAGACGCGGAAGAGGTTGGGGAGGAGTAGCATATATCCGTGGTGGCAGAAAATGGTACTGGAATAACCAATGTGATGTTATTTTTGTCAGAGCCTTGGTATACAGACCAGTTGTCTGGTTCGATCAAAGATTCCAATTTTGCTACCAGTATATGCCAAACTTCAAAGTAAGATGGAACTCAGACTCTCTATTCAGAAGAAGATGGAATAGCGATAGTAACTTTAGAGACCAATGCTTTAACAGTGTATACAACTAGTAGTTTTCATATAATCTTGGATTCTAATAAAAATTACATATTCGCCATAAAAGAGTTGCTCTGTGTTTCCTGATTGGCTCCAATTTACAAAAATAAAGAGATTCTATTTTCAAAAAATAAAAACTGCCAATCCTTTACGCAGCAAAATCCCAAGAATGTTTTTTTACATAATATGGTTTGAACGAAACACACATACAACTTGCTTATACATTTATTAGTAATAGGATATTTATCGGCAGTTCCTGGTCAATATAAAAGAAAAAAACTATACTTTGTTTCCCCGTACTAATAATGAACAAACTTACAGCAACTAAGAGTGAGACCTGCCCAAACATCGAAAGAGCCTCAGCAAAACAGCCCTAGTGTGGTTCATACCGAAGATTTTTTTATTTACAGATATCAAAATTTACCAATTGCTAAATTATTGCGATCATGTTGAATTTCGATTGGTCTTCATGTTTTATAATTATTGGCTCATTTAAGGATATTTTCTCTAATTAGACTTGTGTTCGAGTATTAGCAAAAAAGTTTCCCTTTCCTCTTTTGAATCAACAGTCCCAATTAGGCACTCTCTGCCAATTTGTGATAAAATGTTTCCCAACATAAAACTTTTGTTCATATAAAAGCCTTTTTCCATCCAACCCAATAAACTTTATATAGATTTTTACCCACAATGCACTCCAAGCTATCTTTTTACCTCCTCCTTGTTTCCTCCCTCTTTCCTGCCTCCTCAGTTTATAGTCCCCCAGATCAAGCTGAGGACCCGCATGTCCTTGCTCTAAGAGCCCCCCAGAACTCGGGTGTAAGACACTTATACAATTGTATTTCCAACTAACTCTTTTTTCTTTTCTTAGCCTGACCCTCAAGGTACTCTTCCTTTCTCACAGCCTGATACTCAAGGTACTCTTCCTTTCTCTCAGCCTGATCCTCAAGGTACTTTTTCTTCCTCTCCCAAATATATTCTTCATATCTTTTTCTTCCATTTACGCAAACCCCACCCTTCCTCTAAATAATCACGAATGTAATAACCAATTGTCTATGTAAACATACCCTTTTAAACTTGAACTTACATTGTTTTTTCATTTAATTTTAAACCATCAACCTCTATCCAGAATCCATTGCGTCCACACTATCTTCGAATACCCTTAACACCCTCTCCACAGATTCTACCAATACAAGTACCACTAATCAGGATACTAATTCTATAAATACTCCCAATTCCATAGCCCCTGTTCAAGACACACCACCCCTACCAATTATCGAGCCTTCGTCCATCCTTAACCCCCTCTCTACAGATTCTACCAATACAAGTACCACTAATCAGGATACTAACTCTATAAATATTCCCAATTCAATAGTTCGTGTTGGAGACACACCACCCCTACCAATTGTCGAGCCTTCGTCCACCACAACTACTGAACCACCTACACCACTAACTACTGAACCACCTACACCACTAACTACTGAACCACCTACACCACTAACTACTGAACCACCTACACCACTAACTACTGAACCGCCTATACCACCAACTACTGAACCACCTACACCACTAACTACTGAACCGCCTACACCACCAACCACTCAACCGCCTACACCACCAACCACTAAACCACCTCCACCGTCAACTTCTGAACCACCTCCACCGTCAACTTCTGAACCACCTCCACCGTCAACTTCTGAACCACCTCCACCATCAACCACTGAACCACCTCCACCATCAACCACTGAACCACCTCCACCACCAACCACTGAACCACCTCCACCACCAACCACTAAACCACCTCCATCACCAACTACTACATCTACTAAATCTACTAAATCGCCCTCCACTCAACCACAGGAAACTTCTGACACACCTTCATCAACCCCAAAACCAATTATATTTACAACAGATCCCAAAACAATAGGTTCGATTGATGGTCCTGTTACAACTGTTCCCATTACTACAAAAATGACTAGCAAAGCAATAACTACAACAGATTCCGAAGGAAAGACCAGTGTTTACTACACTGTAGTTCAAGAAGTTGAAGTTGTGGTTGTAGATGCAGACGAGACTGGTTTCAAGGAACTGGGCACCACTACTTCTGGAAACTATGTCATCGCGTCTTATCTTGACTATAATAATGAGCTGGTATTTAGTACATTTTCCAACTCAAATCAGTCACCATCGCTAACCAAAACCATCTTCTCAAAAACTGCCATTTGTCTATACTTTGTCACCTTATACTTTTTGTTTTGATTTTTTGTAAATTCGAAAGAAATACAGTTCTACATTTAAAAACTATTAAAACTAAAGTCCAAATTCACTACTTGTATCCAAGCTTAAACCTAGAAAACTTGTCCCTGATCCGTGTTGCCCCCTTTGGAAAATTCGCAGCTTTCAAAGATAAATACTGTTTACCACTCTCTGGATTTGCTGCTTGTTGTGAAGCTGTAAGCGTTTTTGAATAATAGTTGTACGAAGATGTAGTTCTTCCAGGCTGCTCCTGCTGAGTGGATGATGTCTGGCTGGAACTATTGATATTTGAGTTTGTTTCAATAGTTTGGCTATTTGTATCTACTTGTAGTGGATTAATAGAATCTTTTCTGGTCCTGACACCTGTATTTAGTAGATGGTCAATTTCTAAAGAATTCTTCTTTGTTCCTTCATTTTTATTCATATCTGTGTTATTTCCATTATCTAGGTTCAAATTCATCATTTCTACACTTTCAATCAATTCATATTTAAACATTGCATTCTCTTCCTCTATATCAGAATGGTCACCACTGATATTAGTGTCCTTTGGAACAAGAGGAACTTCCGACTTTGTGTTTTGAGAACTATATTCTGGAGATTTTAATGAATCTTTCATTTGTTCATTGAATTCGTTTGTGGGTTTATAGTAAATGGGATATAGTTTTTTGTAGTTTTGAACTGGTTTTTTATGTGTATTTTCTTTTTCCTCGTGATTTTTTGGTGTTTCAGACTCGATATTATTATTTGTATAGTTTTCCAAAGTTTCTTCTTCTATTTTATCTTCGGTATCTAGTGTATTAACCCGAGGAACATAAATGCTGTTGTATCTTATTGAACCCACTTTTTTGCTCCTTCTTTTCGATTTGTTATATATACTACTCGAACGTTTCAATCCAGCAAGATCAGACGCTTCCGTATATTTCTTCATTTTTTTCTGACGAATTTCTTCCCTAAGCTTCAAAATTTGCTCCTGATTCTCATGCAACTCCGTCTCCAAATCCTCAATATCTCTCTGTTGCTCAGCAACTTGATTTTTCAATTTCAAAATCAAACTGTCCTTCTCTGAACTACCACCATCACCAAAATCTTGTTGACTAGCATGTTGTAACTTAGTCGGTGTTTTTATATCCAAATTGTTTTGCTGGTGTGTACCCTCACTCTGATTTTGTTTCGGAATGCAGTTTATCCCATGACCTTTTTTTTCCGAATCGGGCAAATTAGACGAAAGCTCGTTTCCTTCAAGTTCTGCTAGACAAAGTTTTGTCTGGTTAGTAAGAGGCAATCCATTTGCTCCATCAAAAAAACAAAACACGTGGTCAAGGACAGACTTTAGTTCGATAATCGCCTGTTTGTATGAATCTGTAGTAATATCCATGAAAAGGTATTTAAAAAAGCTTAAAAAGAAAAAAGATGTTTTATTGGATGTACAAAATATCTTTCCATTTTTACCCAAACAACATCTTCATTGGTTTGTCAAAATCGACAATGATAATCTGAAAATTGTATAGTTTATCAAATCGTTTTTCATTACCAAATCCAAGTATTCTGTAACCTCATTAACAACCATTCTTACAATCCCTCTAATTAATAATGTTTTTATCAAAGTCAAAATCAATCTCCAGTCGGATTTTCTTGAGATCATTTAAAACACCACAAAAATCAATACAATTCTCTAGAGGATATTCCAACAACCCCTCAATTGGAACCAGAGTATCAAATACCGCTTTTGGTTTGGTAGGAATAGCCCTTGCCGGGTTTTTTGGATTTTACGTAACCGATTCCAGATCAAATATCCATGAATACATTACTGTCCCATTGATGCAACAACTCGATGCAGAAAAAGCACATTATCTGTCCATCAAGGCTTTATCATACGGTCTTGGCCCCGTTGATAGAAAACAAGATAATGAATGCCTCAAAACGGAAATCTGGGGTATGAAACTCTCCAACCCCATTGGTTTGGCTGCAGGATACGACAAAAATGGTGAGGTTGCAGACAAGCTGCTGGATCTTGGCTTTGGTGCTGTAGAAGTTGGGAGTATCACTCCAAAACCACAGGTACATTTATCGCTATTTTAAATAGAGTTAATGTTTTTTCATTAGGAAGGAAATCCAAGAAAGAGACTTTTTAGACTTTCCAACAACAATGCAGCAATTAATCGAATGGGGTTGAATAATGATGGATTTGACGTTGTAAAAAGCAGACTAAAAAAAAGATTTTGGAACAATGTGGCAAACCAACAGCTTGATAATGAAGAGAATGCTAAAACTTCAGTTTCTCAAGCTAAACATACTATAAACAAATCTGGACGTGATAATCGTTTGCTGGGAATAAATATCAGTAAGAATCATAGTTCTCCATCAGATTCTGATCAAGACTTTTTGGATGGAATTGACCAACTTGGCTCACTTGCAGATTATGTTGTTATCAATGTTAGTTGCCCAAATGTTACGAATTTGGGTGCAGGTTCAGATTTGATTCTTCTTGATAAGACAATGAAGTCCGCAAGAACTCACTGTGATGCCCTAGGCACTAAAAAACCTGCTCTGGTTATTAAACTTGGTCCTGATTACACTGAAAACGACTTGAAACTTATTTCAGAACTTGCCCTCAAAAACGATATTGATGGGATAATCACTTCAAATACCAGTCGAAGCAGACCTGAATGCCTAAAATCTGGTAAAATTAAACCACATATTAGATATTTCTGAAATATATGCTTTAATAATTTACTAACAACATTTACATACATTTTTAACTATTAGACGAACCAAATGCAAGTGAAATGGGTGGATTAAGTGGGCCACCAATCCGCAACTTATCTCTAAACACCACAAGACTGGTTTACAAGTTCACTAATGGAAAAATTCCTATTATTGGATGCGGAGGAGTTAGTAGTGCAGAGGACGTATTGGAATATGGACGTGCAGGAGCCTCTTTTGTGCAGTTATATACTGGAATGGTATATACTGGTCCGGGAATAGTTTCCAAGATAAAAGATGATATGGTTGTACTTTTGAATGGGAAGAAGTGGGATGATATTGTGGGTTCTGGTCATAAAAGTAACTGATTTTATTTGATTATTTTAGATTTAAAAAAATAAAGTCTTTAGAACTCATCCTTTGATGACCCACTATCAATCTTCATTAACTTGACGTCAAAAATCAAAGTTGATTTTGGTGGAATTATTGGAGGGAAGCCTCTTTCGCCATAAGCCAGTTCGTGAGGAATCGTCAAAGTTCTTTCCTCACCAACACACATACCCAGGATCCCTTGCTCCCATCCCTTGATAACCCGTCCAGATCCTAGCTTGAATGGTAGAGGGGTGTTGCGCTTATAACTTGAATCAAAAACTTTTCCATTTGATTCCAATTTTCCGCTATAATGGACATGAACAGTATCTCCATTCTTTGCTAATACACTGCAATCATCCGGTTTTGAAATGTTATCGATTTTTAAACCGGATTCGGATGCAATAATAGCAACCAGGCAGAAAAATATTGCGGAAATAAAAGTAATTAGATTCGAAAGTTTCATCTCAAGTTTGGTAAACAGAAAGAGTCTGATTATAAATTGGTTCGAAAATTGAGTTTTAACCAATTTTCTAGACGTTTCATTTTTAGTCCATTTTATTTTTTTTGAAGCGAATTTATACATTTTTCCCTACCAATAACAACAATATTTACAAAAACTAAATAATACTATTGTCATTATTATTGGCTCAAAAAATGGTATGTTCCACAAAAAGTCAAAAATTGTATGAAAAAACTGTATTTTTAGTGTTTCATAAAATGCCTCTAAACTCTTTCTTATTTACTTTCAATTACTCTTCTCCTCAAAAATTCTTTGAAACAATGAACAAAATCTCGAGCTATGAAATCCCTACTAAAATATTTATTTATTCATTTGCAGAACCCTGAAGTCGGGTTTCTATTTCACCACTTTTTTGAAATCTCGACTTTGAACTCTGTTCATGCCGACTTTTTGATATACAAATTCGGAAAGAAAAATGTTATTATTATTAAAAAAAAGGAATTTGTTCAATACCCCAAACTATTCCGAGATCAAGAATTTGTATTAAAGCTTTTTGAAAAGGAGGCAAATCCTGATTCTAAAACAAGAAAAGATTTATTTATAAAATCAGTTGAAAAAGATTGGGATATGGTAGTAGAGTATTTCCTAAATCTTTTTGGACAAACCACAAAAGAAAGGGTTTGATGGTTTATCCGAAAGTAGGGGCGGAGTAGCTAGGATTAAAAAGCCATATAAATCAGAACAAAAAGTGATATATGTTGTTCCAACAATTGATATTAATTTTGGTTATGGAGAACTATTTAGACTGGCAATTTTGAACGAGCATATAAAAATTACGAAGTAATTACTAAATGCCCACAACATTGTGCCAAAGTTGGAGGTTGTTTCATCTTATATTGAAATACTAAAACACCCTAAAATGTACATTTATCATCTTGATACAACAAAAATATGTGATCTACTTGAACAAGAATATGGTTTAGAACTATCGAAATTATTCTTTATAAATGTATTCATGAATTACTCTGCCAAAGACTTTATATTTTCTGAATTTTCTAAAAGAGGGAATCTGAAATTTGTCAGGTTCTTGGTTGAAAATAGTGCAAATGTAGACAAAGAAAATGGAGAGTCTTTGAAATCTGCTATTGAAAATAAATGCTTTGATGTTGTTAAATACCTTTTTGAAAGAGGTGCTGAAACCAAATATTGTAAGAATTTAGAATATTTTTTATCCGCCCAAAAAGACATCCTGGTCTCTGCTAATACTCCAGATGAAAAGAAACTTGAAATCGATAAAAATAATGAATATAATCTGCAATGGGCCAGTTCAAATGTATATTTAGGTATCATAAAGAACCTAATTGAAATGGGGCAGATATCCATAAAAATATTGATATTGCTTTATAGGAAGCTTGTGAAAATGGACATCTTGATGTTGTAAGGTATCTCGTTGAAAATGGAACTGATATTCATGCAAATTAAAATAGATCTTTGAAAAGGGTTTTTAAAAAAAGGAGCTAAGTGTATTAAGTTTGTTATTGAAGAAAGGAGGTGATATCAATGATAATTCTAATACCAGGAGTGATGGAAGTGAAAGCCACGACAACTGCGACAGTATGTAGTACAAGTAGTTCAACTTAAAATCTTTATAATTTAAATCCAAATCTTTATAATTTATAAGATGTAGTATAATCTTTTTCTAAAGAGCTACAAAGTTTTGTTTTTGGTACCAACTTTACCCTCCACAAAAATATCTATTTTGATAACATTTTTTGAGTGTTTTGTAATTCCATAGTTTGGTATTATCTGGTACTTTTGAATTATGACAATTAAAGAATAATTGCAAAATATATCAATTACTAATCCAAATCAAGTATAAAAGTGATCCATATTTTTTCCAAATCAATGTTTTTCCTTTGAAATCTAAAACTACAAGTTGTGATGACTGAAATTGCCAAAAGAATTTTTGAAATAAATGGCCTCTTTCCAATAAAAGAGGAATTGGATGCAAAGTGCATGGAAATAGCTGGCGAAACCACAAGAAAGTACTTTACTGAAGGCCCACCTCTAAAAAACTGGACTCTAGGATTCAACATAACCTTAAATTTATTAAGGCAACTACCCTCACCATTATCGCCAAGAACTGAACCTCTAACTGAAGAAACATTGGATTATGACGAATTAGTAAAGAATTTGGCATTGGCAAGGATTTCAAATGATAATATAAGCATTCGTGGAGGAAATCATAGTAGACATACATATTTCATTAATAAGGAAGAATTGTTCATATCTCCACACAAGTTCATTGACGAGTTGGCTAGCAAAGATAGACAATCAAGCAAAAATAATTCTCCACGTTCTTTGTTCTCAGAAATTGTTGCCCATGATAGTGTTGTTGAAAAAGCAATTAAGGATGGGTATACCAAGAATCAAGTACTTGACATCCATCCACTAAGTAAAGATGAAGTGGTCATGATATACTATCATGCTGGAGGTTACATTTTGAGCAGCCCTCATGCACATATGAGTGGTGCTACAGATATATCCAAAGAAACTGGGTACAGAGTATTCATTCCAAGTTATAGATATTCTCCAGAAAACCCATTTCCTGCGCCAATCCATGACGGATATATTTTCTTTCAGTATGTTCTGTCTTTAGGATACAAACCGGAAAACATTATAGCAATGGGGTGCAGTGCTGGAGGAAACTTGTGCATGAATGTCTTGCAATTATTAAAGTTAAACAATTTTACTCAACCAAGACGTGCTATTCTAATTAGTCCACGGTGTGATTTAAACCCTTCAAGAGAATCATACAAGAGAAATGCGTCATATGACTTTTTATCTCAAGCTGGGATAGATGATGCTATAAACATGACAAGACTATATGTTGGACCTCGAAGGAAGTTTGATGAGGAGTTCAAAAAGTTAATTGTCGATCCTTTGGTATCTCCACTATATGCTGATATGGATGGGTGGCCACAAATGTATATTTTAAGTGGCGAATCTGAGCTGCCTGTGGATGACATTGACTATTTGGCAAAAAAAATTGGTGCAAAAGAAACATTTATCACTGGCGTCGATCACCCTGGCTTTGATACTGAGGATAAACATTTGTATAATAAGTTTGCTGGAATGGTACACAACTTCATTCTGTTTGATGATGCAGAAGAAAAACATTCCGCTATTAAGGGTATTGGTCACTTTACAAAAAGGTTAGCTCAAAAACACTAAGATATCTATTGGAGTTTTTATATCTATTGAGATTTATTTCTACATCTATCAATACAAACATCCAAAATATCGTTATTTCCAAATATGATTTTTTTTCATTTTTCTACTGTTTGGCTTTCCCATGGTTTTTTCAAAGGTGTCATTGATGGTGGTTTTTGTTCCGCATCACTTATCTTGTCAGGTATATTTTTTATACCACCAATTGGCTTATTATTTTGTATACGTTCAACAACTTGGCTGAAGGTTAGATCTTCTGGTAATTCATCAATCTCAGGATCAGCAGTTTTCAATTCTTCCCGTTTTTCTATGTATTCTTTATACTGTTGGATTGAAATTGGTTCTTTGCCAATAAATCTAGTTAAAAATATTCAATTTAGAGTTTAAATAAGATATATTTATATTTATCTCGTTTAATATACCTATTGTAATAGAACAGTTTTGCTTCTAGAATCTTTTGTTCATTAAAAGAATCTCCTTTTAATATATTTTGCAGTCCATTCTAAATTTAAAATGTAATTTATTTACGGAATCTGGATAATTAAATTTGAAATGTATTAAGCGGTGTGAAGATTAACAGCATCCTACCTGGAAGGCATCATCTGCTTGAAAATCATGACTTTCAAAACTCAAAATCTCTTCTAGCAAACTCATTTTTAAAAATCAAGATCTGTTTACAAAAAATTGTTGAAATGGAATTAGTTTTTAGATTAAAAGGGATCAATACTTTGAAACTAGAAAATGATTACATAAATAAATAGCTATGATGTTATAGGTACAAATAGATATTGGATTTGTAGACACTATTTCTGGAAATCACCCGTCATTATACTAATAAATTCCTTTTCATTAACTACAAAGAACAAAAGAAAGAGTTATGATTTTTTATAAGAAAGATTGATTTCAAGATTTTGTTGTAAAATTTGCTACTTACTACAACCATCACCGTCCATGTCGAATTCATCAATCATAGACTTGATTTCTTCTTGGCTTAAACTTTCACCCAACTCCTCAGCTACCCTACTCAAGCTATCAATGGTTATGACACCAGATCCATTATTATCAAAAAGTCTGAAGGCTTTTCTGTACTCGTCAATTGGATTCCTGTTTTTAATCTTTTGAGACACTACATTTAATAATCAAAAAGTTCATTAAATTTTAAATTAACTAATGAATTTCACTTGCTTATTGTTATAAAGTTGGCTAAATTAATCTTTCCGCTGTTTGAATTATCATATATCCTCAAAAGCTCCAATATCTCTGGTTTTTTAATATCAAACCCTAAAGCTCGCATTGCAACCTACAATCAATAAATTTATAAATTAGTTAACATTCAGCTATCCCATCGGCTTCAATTCAAAAAAGAATGAAAATCAGGAACCTTAAATTCATAAAAATCTAGATGTCCATCTCTATCTGTATCAAATAAGCCGAATGCTTCTTTTATCTCTGCCATATATTCGGCAGAAACGCTATTATCACCATTTTCGTTTCCGGATTGCCCGTAGTGTTGATTAAGATTCATTTTACTGTTTTCTAGATTGAAAGATTTTGTAAATTTGAAATTAATTGTTAGACCAAAAGCTTTCAATGTTTTAAAGATTTAAAAACATTTTTGTTGAATTGTGCTTTAATTTTCCTATTTTCTAAATGTAAACACAAGTTGACCAATAGTAACATGATATAACATTGTCTTTGATTTTATAAAATCTTGAAATAAAACTCTTCAATAAATCAGTACAAGAATGGATCAATCTGAAAACTTCAAATTGGCTCAAAAGATTTCTGATTGGGCTACAAACGAACTTGGATATAGAAAACCAGTATCTCTGATAGAAGCTGAAGGAAATGAGAAAGTAACACCAGAAGATATTCAAAGGCAAGCCATTCAAACCAAATACATTTCAAATTAGAATCTATAAAAATCGAAAAACTTTACTAAACATGTTCTAATTAGATTGATGAATGGAGAATTAAAAAGAGCATTAATTTTGGCATCCCGTCATATAAAAAGCGAAGAGTAAATCATCTATTTCTACTTTTAAAATAGTTTTATTTCATCTTTTACAAACAACCACATAAATACTAAATCACAAATAGAAACGCACTAGCTATAAGGAATAGAATAGCAAGGTGAAATTATAAATTTTTCAATATAAAAAATGAGTATAATATATTTTAGCTGTAAAAGGATATTAAGATTATTTAAACTTTAGGTTTTGCGAATCACACAGTAACGAAAGTAATATCGCAAATAACTTTTATATAAAGGAATATAAAGAGTTGACGGAGGCACAAGAAGAGGAGAAAGTCATAGAAAAAAATATATTTGATGCTAACGAAAGAAACAAGTTATTGGAGGCAAGGATCTATGAGTTGGGTAAGAATAGTAATTCTAAACTTAAATTTCCATTAAAATTAAAAGAACTAATTTTTGGAAAAACTGGTAGAAAAAAAAATAAATGAACAGAAAAAGGTGAATAAAACGAAAGCCCTTATTAACAAACTTGGAAATATCAACTCGGAAGAAAGTATAAAAGAAATAAAAGATCTTGATATGTTGACATCTGTTGTTAAAGATAAAACAGATTTTCTTAGTAAACCCAACAAAAAAAATGTGGAAAATTATTCCGACTATTTATCCACAGTGAACGATAGCTTTGCGAAAGGAAAAATGGAATGGATCAAGATTAAAGACTCTAAAGAACAAGAAAAAAATATCTTGATAGAAAATGTCATTGAAAATATGAAAAAATTGCATCTGAAACACCTTGAAAAAAAACTCGAAGTTGATGGAATCGAGAAAAAGTATACTGAAAACCTCGAACACTTCAACTCTGAATATAACAGAATCATTTCTATTATAAACCAAAAACTAGCGCATATTGATCAAGATTCTATCAGGTTAGTACTCTCTTTATATTAAATATAACTCTAAAGTGTAAATCTTAAAAACCAAATTTTTTTTACTTGATTTAGAAATGGCGTCACCTCTATTATTCATAAGATTGCAGTTCAAAATCTTGAAAATATAAACATTCATGGTAAACAAACCCATAGAAAGATGGATATTGATATTCACGACCAAGATTATAAAAGTGAAGAGATTTTTGAGAATATTGAAAAAATGAATATTTCAGGGAGTTCTGTTCAGAACAAAATCAGGGTAAGCATCTCTATTAACTGAATTGGATATTGGATATAATAACTTTTTTTTCTGTAACTTTCTAGCTTGAGAAAACCGATTTCGAAAAGAATATTGAAGAGCTTGGTAACTTTGAACTTGGATTTTCTAGAGTAACTACAAAAGTAAGATAGAAAACAAAAGTTTAGTTTTTTCTTTAGGAATATTATAAATCTAATTATGGAAATTATATTCAATAGACTAAACTGCTCGTTGAAGAAGAACTAGTACCAAATATTAACAAGCTCATAACAAATATGCAAGGATATCAAGACTCTTTAAAAAATAAATTAGAATCTACTGCAAAGCTCGACCCAGCTGTTTTATCATCCAGTACAGGGTACTTATTGAAAACATTATATTTATTGAATAATATTGAATCAATATTAATATATCTTTAATTTTATTTCAAGTGAGGCAGAGGATATTGAAGACTATGAAAAACTAGGAATATATGGACCAAAAGTAAGTTATATATTTAACAGAGATTATGG
>MBFT01000164.1:45258-61956 GCA_003086725.1 Furculomyces boomerangus | reverse complement strand
AGGCGGAGATCACGTAGCAGGGATCATGAAGAAAGAAAAAGAAGTAGAGAGAGAAATCAACATTCCAGGCATTCTTCCACGAAATACAAGGATCGTGAGAAGAGTATCGAATTATCAGAGTCTGAAAGGAATAGAAGACACGAGAGGTCTTTTGAACCATATAGAAAAGATGAGTATTCTTCTAATTCAAAGAACCATGATGAGAAAAGGTATTCATCTCGTAGATAAAATTGATTGTTAAAAGTTAAATAAAAATTAACAAAATGTAAATTAATTTCAGTTGATTTGCTACGGAATAACAAATTGAAAATTCCAAAAATTTGCAATTCTTTTTCACAATTATTATTACTATTGATTTGAAAATGGGTACAATATTTCAACCAGGAACAAAAATTCAGTAAGTTATATGGGATAAAAAATAGATCAAAGCAATTCATGGCTTTAGATTTACAAGACAGGAGATGAGAATATAGAAAACTAATATTTTGAAATTGTAATTGTAGATTGACCAATGTTTCGATTGTTCGATTGAAGAAGGGGGGTAAGCGTTTTGAGATTGCTTGTTACAAGAACAAAGTGTCTGAATGGAGGAATGGGATGTAAGTTTAGCTGTTTCGAAATAAAATGGTAATAGTGTAACTAAAGATTGTCGATTTTAGAGAGAAGGATATTGACGAGGTGCTTCAGATCGATCAGATATTTATAAATGTTTCCAAAGGGCAAGTTGCAAAAAACGAAGATCTTCTAAAGAGTTTTAAAACAACGGATCAGAATGTGATTATAGCGGAAATATTAAAGAAGGGTGAGCAACAAGTTTCGGAAAAAGAACGAGCAAACAAATTGGAGAATATGTACAGAGATATAGCTACAATAATAGCAGAGAAGTGTGTAAATCCACAAACAAAACGTCCGTACACAGTAACCATAATCGAAAAAGCTATGAATGAACTCCATTTTTCCGTAAAAGCAAGTCAAAGCGCAAAGAGACAAGCTCTTGATGTCATCAAACAGATCCAAGCAAGTAATTCGATACCAATTGAACGTGTACAAATGAGACTTAGAATAGGTATACCCAAATCTAAAGAAATTAAACAGGTCCGCGAGAATGTTATAAAGCTGGTTTCTAGTGTTGAAGAAGACAGTTGGTCGAATAGTTTGGGATATGAACTGATATGCTTAATTGATCCTGGCCAATACAAACCAATAAACGAATTGTTGCAAGCTGAATGCAAAGGTCAAGCTGAAGTGACCGTACTAAGTATCAGCGATTCTCGTGAAGAAGAAAGTTCATTTATATGATAATACAATCCAAGATTAAAACCAACTTTTGAAAAGTAGTAGGTAAAGTAAAAGAAAAATAAATCAAAAGATAAACATCTGGTTATATGTTGTAATGATA
Organism: Furculomyces boomerangus; assembly: GCA_003086725.1. Lineage (NCBI taxonomy): Eukaryota > Fungi > Kickxellomycota > Harpellomycetes > Harpellales > Harpellaceae > Furculomyces > Furculomyces boomerangus. Next base: position 60,557 of record MBFT01000164.1, on the reverse strand, counting down.
CAGTAAATTGAAATGTGATCTTTATAATCTTGAACATATAATATTCGATTAAAAACGTTTAATACAAAAATAAAACAAAAAGGTAAAAACAATTGGCATTGGAATATATAATATTTGAAACTGCTATAGAATTATCCGTTCCTCCGATTTAAAAACATGGCTGAATCGTTCGAATGTTTTGAAAGCAAAGCTTCAGTACAAACAAAGACTTAGCAACGGGTTTGATTTATGGTCTCTGTTGTGTGACATTGTCTTTTCTTGGGGAATATGTTGGTGGAGGTTGGTTAAGAGGGTTGGCTGGTTGATATTGTGATGGGGTGGGACCTTGGTTATTTGGATAATTGGTTGGTGGTTGGTAAGGTTGATAGTTTGTCTGTGGATAAGTTGATTCAACTTGTGGCTGGTAAGATGGATACTTAGATTGTGTCTGATAATCTGGGAATGTGGCCTGTGGGAAACCTGACTGTGGTTGTGGTTGGAAAGGTGGATATGTGTTTTGTGGGTAGTCTGGTTGGCCGGATGTTTTGATGGTTGTAATTATGGTAGTTCTTCTTTTTCTGCGCTTCAAAAAATAAATTATACCAATGACGACTATTTGGTTCAAAGGATTAGTACACATTTAGAAGTTAAATTTTATACTTACAGAGTACAAACACGATTGATGAGATAATGAATTTCACGACGTTGTACGAATTGTCTAAAAACACGAGATGGGATTAGTGATCATAAAATAGTTAAAAAAGGCTTACTGTTGGAGGTTACTATAACAGCGGCAGTGGTGGGAGAGACCAGGTAAAACGCGACAACAAAAAGAGAATTTAACATTTTAAAGGCAGTGGAATGTTTAAAGTATACTTTAAAAAGGAAGTTGGAGAGGAAGAAAAGTTTTGTTTTATAGTGTTTTCAGAACAGGGAAATGCCAAGGTTGGTCAAGGGAAGTTTTTTACTTTGGGAAGCAGACAATAAGATCATTGGTCAGAGAATGCCAATTTATCTTCTCGTAGATTTTAAACGTTTGAAAAATGTGATTGGCTGGCTAGAAAATAGAAGCAATTTCCGCCGCTTGATTTGAAAGAATACAATAGATGATAAGATATAATTTGTCAGTTGATATTAGAACCCTTTTTCTCATTTTGTAACTGGATAAGCCGCAGCAAATAATAATTCAATGTTTTTGTTTTGTTTTCACACGTTTGTCAACTGTTTATGGCAATATCATATTGTTTTGCAGGTTCGATCAATTTTTTGGAGTGTACATTGGTGGTGGTTCATTAACAGGGACTTGGTACTCGGGCTGATTTGGGATGTTTAGTATTATTGGGCTGATAGGTTGGTACTCTGGAACGGGTATTTGGTATACAACATTCGCTGTTTGCGGGTAGTTTAATGGCGCTGGTGTTTGTACTGCTACAACCCTCGTTCCTTTTTTGCGCACAGATAAATAAATCACAACTGTAATAACTATTTGATTCAAAAAACTTATCAGTATCATATTTAAAAAGTTCGATTTTATACTTACCAAGTATAAATATGATTGGAATAACAATGTATTTTGCAATGTTACTCGAATACACTAAAATAGAAGAAAAATTAGTAATCAAAAGCGATTAAAATATTTACTAGTATCTATTTGAGCGGTAGCAGGAGAAATCAGACAAAATGTAATCACAAAAAGACAGTTCATCATTTTGAAAGTAATACAACACTCAAAATAAATCAAAATAGTATTTATAGTTTTTTCAGAAAAAAGTAGAATACAACAAACTCTCCCACATGGCAAATCAATTTCTACTGGAAACTAGAAGTTGCCAACAACTGGATTCCACACAAGTTTATTGAAACTATAAAGTTCACAAAATGAAAACACTTGAAAGAAAGGGAAAAACGAAAAGTAGTTGGTTGAAAATAAGTGGGGAAAACAACCTAACCTTCTACTTTTATTTTTTCAAACTAAAAATATATTGACAAAACGAAACTCTAAATAAATCAAGTTAAAACAATCACTTCACTCATATTCAGCACCGCAGGACCTACATACAAACTTGGCTTTGGGTCAAGGCGTTTGAGGCTTTTCTAATCTTTACCAAACTTAATGTGATTAATAAAAATATTGCTACTAATTAATATAAGGTTGTGTGTACAGTTCTAACAGTGTTGTTATCTTGAATATTGTGAATAAGCAGTGTTTTAACTAAAATACAATTGTGATAATTTTGATTGTATAAACTTTATTATTCCAAAAAAAAATCATAAATGTTACAGTTTCTTTGTCAGGTATAAAGAGGTTTAACAATCTAGGCTTGGATGGTCTTGAGGTAGTTCTCCAATGGACCATGTTCATTGATATATTTGACGTAGCAACCATCTGGTTGGACCTTACCATTAAGACGAGCTTGAGCATAATCAGCACGGGACAATTTGGTGAAACCCCATTTCTTGGAGATGATAATCTTCTGGCGACCAGGGAACTTGTACTTGGCACGACGAAGTGCTTCAATTACAACAGCCTTGTTGCTGTCCTTGGTACGGACTGATAGCAAAATCTGTCCAATCTTGACACGAGCTGCGGTACCATATGGCTTACCAAAAGCACCACGCATACCGGTTTGAAGTCTATCAGCACCGGCACAAGACAACATCTTGTTGATGCGGAGAACGTGGTATGGGTGGACGCGAATGCGCAAATGGAAGGAATCTTTTCCTGACATCTTGGTGATGTATTTGTTGCAGCAAATACGTGCAGCCTCAAGAGCCTCAGATGAGATTTGTTGGAGCTCATCAGAAGTCATGTGAATGCAAAGTGGGAACTCATCAACATTAGCCTTCTTACGTCCAAGATCGAAAATACGGATCTTTGGATCTGGTACACCACGGCAGAAACGTGATTTTGGATATGGCTTGTTCTTGCAATATCTGTAACAGCGAGCTGGACGACGACCCATTTTAGTTCTATTATTTCAATTCAAAAAAGTTAGAGTTTAGTTTCAAAAAGTTATTAAGCCTTTCTTAGAAATAGGCGTGATGATGAAAATATTCACAATTCAAATACAAAAGATGGAAGAAATTGAGAAAATTCAAGAAGTCAATTAGGTTTCTTATTCAAAGGGTGCAGCAATATATATTGAAAGATATTGGAGTACACCAAAAAGTATAATTTATCATTCACAATGCGTCCGGATTGATAACTAGCACAATCGCTGTTCAAATGGTTGGGACATCTTTGGTTTATATTGCAATTCTGTGGTTGATAATTCAAGGGATATGTAACGTTGATATTTCCGCCAAAAACCAGATATGTTTCACTTAATCACATGCAAGTGAGATTCCCTTTTTCATAGTTCTTAGTATCTTCAATAGATATTGCTGGTGGTTGAATCTGAAGCAAAAATTGGATTCGAATTTTCTAAATCTATCCCATCCCTTTCTTTTGCGAAGGAAATATGATATAAATGGTATTGAGTTTATACTTACAATAATCTTCTGGTTTCTAAACGTGGAAGAGTGTGAAAAGAGGGATAAATGAAAGAGATAAATGTCAAAATTTAATCCTTTCGAAAAATTCGTTTTTTTGGATTGGGATTTTGCCTCATTTTATACGTTTTTTTTGTTTTTGCTGCATTAACTCTTTCCCAATAAACAGCAAATAATACATTTTTGGCTATAGATAATTGGCCAAAAATAGTGGAGAATTAAAGAATTGGCCAATAAAAAATTGCTTACTAATCCAAAATTAAAGTGAACAGAATTTTCTTTTGCTTTGTCCAAATAGAATTTCTATTCTGGTTCTTTTAGGTCATGTGAACTCTTGTGAAATTCCAATTAATAATCATTTAAATTGCACCATTTCACTGCGGGTTTTTAAACTTTTGTTTTTGCGAGTAAAATCTGGTAAACATTGAGCACACATGACTAATAAAACTGAAAAGCTTATAACCCAGCTCGATGAAGAGTTTAAGGTTTGAAATACGATTTCATACAGGAATAAACAATTTAAATTGAAAATGTTGTTTATACTTTCTTGTTTACTGTTAGGATCTAATTGTAAAATATGGAGATATTTTGAACGAAGCATCTACAGGAATCTCTACCAATGAGTATGTATACTTTTATTTTTGATTTTATACAATTCTATTGAGTAACTATAAAATTGTTATATTGATTTAGTCTTGAACTACAACGCTTGATCGATTCAATAGATTCAAAGCTAGATGTTATAATAATAGAATTAGTAAGACATCTTTTTGTTTTTAAAGATTTATTGACTACAATCCTCTTGTAAATATTACCTAGACTCGATTGTCTGATATATCTGAAAATCTAAAAATGAAAAACATCGAAACCAATCCACAAACAGAACAAGACACTAACAACATTTTCAAAAAATACAACCAGGTGTTAGATATTGTCAACGAACTTTAGGCTTTTTTCATTGTGGTAACAAAACTTAATAAATTGTAGATATTTAAAGAAAAACTCGGAAAAGAGTTGAAAGTATTAAAACGATCATTAAATAACTGAACTATTCAGAAAGAAAAAATGGATGGGAATGAAAAGCTAATATGTAAAAATAACGAAATATATCCAAAAGAGAAATTAAACTCTGGGACGCTTGTTATTTGGTTCGTCATCTTCCTCATTATCACTATCATCTTCTTCATCCTCAGCATTGTTTTCATCCAATTCTGCATCTGAAATATCATCACCAAATTCTCCTTGGAAATAATTGATAGCATTTGGATAGAAATCATTAGCAATAAGTTCGGCTAAATCAGCATTGCTGTCCTCTGTAAAGAAAGTAAAGAAACTGGTTTCCTCATCCTCATCGTTTTCCTCACTATCTTCAGATTTTGGTTTGACCAAACATTTTCCCTCAATCCAATCAATGTGATGACTAGTAAGCTTTGGCTCATCCTTCTTTGAAAGATCAACCGATTGGATCAAATCTTTGTTTGTGAAATATGGGTTTTCACTGAAACTCTAAATATGTTGAACATAAGAAATTGGTATATTGAAGACAAAATCATTTTCCATTCTAATAAAGAAACAGTTTATATGTTAAAAAGACTTACGAAGATGATCTTGAACATTGTTGGGTTGGTAGGATCGCGATCGATATTAATGTTGGTAAGATATTCCAAAGCCTAATTAAGAAAGTAAGGATATTTTAGATTTAATGTGGAAAAATGGAAAATCATAGTTTTATAATAATGAAAGGATAAAGTACTTACAGCAGCATCATCGGTTTCAACCAAAGTAGCTAAAAAAATAAAAGAGTGGGAATGCAAGTTATAGTATTGTTTGATTAGATGAAAAAGTATTTGAGGATCAAGAGTGGATATTTTTAAAACTTACACAATACAGCTTGATTGTCAATCTATAATATTGGAAAAACATTTTTTAAGAATAGTTTAAAATGGATTTAGAGGGATTAAAAATAGTACTTACAGCTCTTTGCCAGAACTTTGGGATCTTTTCAATGACTTTTGCACGTTGGCTGTATAGATCAGCCTTTTTCAATTCGTATTGAGCTTGGAGCTTGTAGATCTCATCATCTAAAAGGGCATAAGGGATGAGGGATGAAAATGGATAAAAATAGAGACTTACGGAGTTCGTTGATTATAGGATCAAATTTTTCTTGGATTCCGAAAAGTTCTTCAACATTAGCAGCGAATTCAGCGTCTTCTACTTGATTGGAACTCATTTTTGTGGTTAGATATAAATCAGAAAAGCGATACTTGAAAATATACAAAAGATGGAAAGAAACCAAGAAAGTAAACAGAATTCAAAATACAAACTTGTGAACAAAATGGATTGGATATGAAAAATTTTTATTCAGAGCAACCTACAAAACAACGCGACTCTACAAATCCAAACAATTCTACACAAATGTTAACGTTATGGTTGGCTAAAACAACACGCCTATTTTGATCATTCATCATCAACAAATCATTCTTCTTCGATTTCCATTTTTGATAATTTGGCTTTATTTAAACGAAACATTCTTAACTCATTTACTGATAACTCTAGGAAGTTGTTTCAATGAGCTATGTAGTCCAAGAAGCGTTGCCACAAGCATAACAGAGTTAGCCTGATGTGCAGATGCTAAAGAGACGGGAACATAGTTGACTAGTGTAAGTATACCCAATGCAACTTGTGAGAGTCCAAATATAAATGTTCCATTCAAAAGTATTCTGTTTGCCCTATTCAATTTCATTCTTCTTCCAATCCACCAGCTGTACGAAACTCCAAACAGTATTGCAGTGGCAAGTCCACGATGAATCAATTGGACGGTTGTTGGGTTTTCAAATAAGTTATACCACATTGGTTGTGGATTCCCATGAATATCTTCAGCATAGTTTTCGCTCCAGATTTCTTCCTTTGGTGGTATTATTCCGTTACCCATCATTGGAAACTCATTATATACCAGACCTGCATCCAATCCAGCAACCATACCACCAGATAAGCATGTTATCAACGTAGCTATAGTCATATGTAAAACACCATTTCTATAGCTTTTCATTCTAGGATTTTTCAGAACCTCTCTAATCTTATCTGCATTCTAATGACATATTAAATAAAAAGTTTCATTAGATTCCCAAAACTATCTTTTTTTGTATATTTCTGTACATATATGAATATTTGTGAAAGGATATACTTGCCTTAATTTTGTTTGTCAAAAGTTTGTTCAATCTAATGGTTTTTGATCCATACATAAACAGCATGACATATAACAAGTATGCCATACCCAAATGTGCAGTTAGTCTGTACTGGCTGACGCGAGGTATGGCTTCTGGTATTTCTCCTAGATCTTTCTCAAGTCCTGAAGATACCATAAACCAACCAATTGCTCCTTGTGCACCGATAAGACTTCCAAGTCCAACGACTTTAGCGATATTCTTTTTGTGAACTTTACCTTTTGAGATAAAGTATGCTGCTGGGATCACAAACACCAAACCAAGTAGTCGTCCAATATTTCTATGGAACCATTCCATAAAATAGATCTTTTTGAAATCCTCCATACTAATATCTATATGAACTCTAAAAATTATTGTTAAAAAACATCCTTGATACCTAGTTCAAAGAAATCTTACTTTTGATACTCTGGAAAGCTCTTGTATTTTTCAAATTCAATTTCCCACTCCGTCTCCGTAGTTGGCAATTTCACACCAGAAATTGGTGCCCATTCAACTATAGATAAGCCCGACTCTGTCAACCGCGTAAGTCCTCCCCAAACTATAATACCAAAACACATCGACGAACAATATAACAACCAGTAACCAACAGCCTTAGAATTTACATACTCCTTTTTGGTTTTCCCATCATAATCAAACATTACCTCTCTTGCCAAACCATTGTTCCCATTTTCGGTATTGTTAATCCTAGACACACTGAAACTACGTTTACCGAGAATTACAGAATTGGCTGTATTTGTGTCATACTTATAAACAGAGTTTTCTTTAGTTATTCTTGTTCCAAGTGTGAAAAATCTGTTTGAACTAAAGTCGATTCCCTTATAGTTTTTTATGGCCGGAATTTTTGAATAAAGATTTCCAATAGATTTATGTTGTGTAGCAAGTTTGGGGCTAAAATCACTTGGGAGTCTGAAGTTTTTGTGGTTTGTGATTGAGGCAAAACCAGCAACTTTAGTTCCATAAATAAATGGATTCTTGATGTTGGATCGGGCAAAAATAGATTTATTTGAGAATGAGAGCTTTTGGAGACCTTTAAGCATTTTCATTAATATTAGAAACAAAAGGGAATGAATATATGAAAGCTATGAAAGAAAAAAAAAGATTTTATAGTTTATTTGGCTGATAACTATTTCTAGAATGACATGATTTTGTTTGGTTATCAAATCAGACGATTTCTTGGTATTTCGATTCCAAATCCAAAATGTAAAGATAAGAAATATCCTCTAAATTTACTTGTTCTACTGATACACAAGTAGCTGGAACTGATACACATTTGTAAACATCTCCCAAACACTCAAAATACCTATCCGAAAATCCTTTCATTATTGTTTCTCCCACTCCTCCTTCAATATCTTTACTACCAAATTCAGTTTTATACAAGGGATTTTCAAATACTTTCATAAATAAAATGTCATCGTATTTAAACAGTTTCCTGGACTTGGTTGAAACACACATCAATTGCCTTCCGCTATAAATATTCGACCGTTGAGTCCTCTCTAATAATAATTCAAACAGATCAGTTCCTATAAAGCTAGGTAGTTTTAGCCCTTCTTCGGTGTATAAGCTACTCCTATCCAAAAACATACTACCCATGGAGTTTCCACTCTCATAAACTAATGTACCTTTCATACAATTAAACAAAATCCTCGAAATACAACCCGATCTGTAAACAAGCTCTGAAATCATCCTCCAAACACCAATGTCAAAAAAAAGCATTTTGCTCACGTTTTCTAAACCATCTATATCAACAATCAAACTATTTCTCCCAACAGCTGTATGGACATTAGCCACCAAAGATGGCAATAATAAAGGCATTCTATACTCGCTGTATCCAAACTTTTCGAAGTTTCCATTAAATAAACAGTTGCATAGAGGTGAAAATAAATTATTCATACAAGATGGACAAATGAAATCAACAATTAAACTAATAATTGATTCCACTCTGGTTAACAAGTTGATGTTTTCATGTGATTTCAGATCTTTTTGGGATATATGTCTTTTATATAATTCTGATTTGGAAGTGTTGTATGCATTGCCGAATGAATTTAGGGCTAGTCGAGTTGGCATTTTAATGTTTGATAATATGTTATATTGATTTTTGAGATTCAAATTCTTTGTTGTTGATGTCCTCATAGAAACTTGAGGGTATTCAAGAATGTTGATTGTTGTGAAAGATGTACAGGTATAATAAGGTTTCCCCATGGACATTGAAGAAGATTTCGAACATAAATTTCTGATAAGGATTGTTGAGCCATTCAAAAGTCCTATACTATTAAGCAAAAGAGAGATATTAACATAAATGTTTATTCTCTGTATAGTGACTACATTACTTTCTAAAGTGATTTTGACGTTTGACTGATTGTCGAGTATATGTGTTGATAAATATCCATTTTCCAACAATTGTTTATTCGCTGTTCTATGCAATGTGGTTCTATTTTCAAGGTTCTGGTTTGAAAAATTTCTATTTGGGTTTGTTTTTTCAAAATTTTGATAAGGAAAATCCTCGAATAAAAATGATATTCCTATCAATTTTCCTGAAAAAGATACCATCGAATTTACATTTTCTGAATCCTTGGTTCTATCAATTCCAAAACTCGAAAATTCATTCAAAACAAAGAAAAAATCTTTGCAATCAAGAACATTCAGTTTCCATAAAGGTACACATTTCAATTGAGATGTTTTTTCTATCCTCAATTTTCTGTAAATATCCATGTCATTTTGTGATGTAGCAGAAATGTGCTTAATATATGATTTTTCGTCCAAACCCAATGATAATTTAGAAGACAATTCTGTAACAATCTTTTCCCTGATTGCAAATACCAATCCAAGTTTAAACATAATTCCGCCTTCAATTGTGTGCACAACCTTCTTTGTTCCTTTAGTAACTAGTGCTGGTGTTTTTTTTACGTATGCTACATATGCCAAACCTTGTTTGATACTGTGCGGGTTTTGATAGCTATTTGGTATATTGATTATACAATGCTCAATATCACTAAGACTACCCAACAAACAAGTGTTGGTTGATGAACTATCAATTTCAATAGATGAACACAAAGCATAAATACTTGAACTGTCACCAAATTCAGAAGAGTTCATCACATGGTCAAAGGAACTAGGTCTATTATCTTTTAAAGGCGATTGAGGTACTATATACATCAACTGATAGTTTTTTTCAATGGAATCTCTAATCTGAAAAGTGTAATATGGGTTACAGTATTCCATTCTTGCTTTCTTACTTTCAACAACCACATAAATCTCGTCATATGATAGTTTACTGGCATATTTTTGGTCTGCCGGAATCACTGCCTTTTTATTGTAAACAAAGTAGAATTCACTCCATGACCAAGCATGGCCAATCATATCCATATAATCGCCACAACTACTGTCCAGCGTATCATCCAGCAACACAACAGGGAGTTTTAGGGTGTTATCAACAAGTACCAAATTCCCAAAGTAATCAAACTCGAGAAAACCAAACAAAGCGAAATTTCCCATACCAATATCACAATTAAAAGAAATTTGGTAATCCAATCCGAGTTTTGTAAAAGCAGGTAAAAAGTTTTTTGTTGAAAGTAAAGAATCTCCAAAAGAATTTAATTGTTGATCATTTTTTAAATGTTGTGAGGCCCAAGTTTTTGCAAAATTCCATCCTTCTCTATTAGTCAGAAAGTGGACTACTGATCTTTCATCAATTAGGCTATTTTCACAGCAAATGCAAGTATTTTCAATAAAAGCTATTGATGTATTTTTAAGATCGGATGCATGTTGATTTTTGGTATTCGAAGATGTAATATATGATTTCTCAAGTGCTTGGATTCCCAACTCGGTAAGAATATTTTGTGGAATATTGTATAATTTTTTGGTTTTTGTAGAAATGTTTTGAGTTTCCTTGCGGTTTAATAAGTTGGTGGAAGTGTAGTTGGAATTAGTTTCATTGAACCAGTTTTCATTAAACTTGTACATGAGTTTCAATAAAGTTTCAGAGGCAAGAAGAGTTTTATGTACAGAGAATTTGTTTTTGAGTAAGTTTTTGAATATATAATCAAAAATTTCAAAGGAAGTCATGATAAACTCATCAAGATTCTCAGTGGTAGGATATTGTTCTAAAAAGTCCAGACTAGTTCTTTCACACCCAACAAGTATTAGTACGTTTTTATCATTCGAATTGGTTAGTTTTCCTAATTCCCAAACGTACTCATTATCAGACTCTAAAACAACAGTATGTACATTACTCAATTGAACTTGTGTTCCAGATCTTATTGGGATCCAAGGATTAAACACAGAGCTCTGTCCAAGATATAGAATAATTTCACCATCCAAAACATAAAATCCAGTTTTTGAATCAATAATTCTTGTTATATTTCCAGTATAACTTATTTCATTCTGCTCCAAAAAGTTTATTCTTGGGATATTTGAAACAATTCCAACCTGCGAATAGCTTGTATGACTAGAATTCGGCATAAATTGCTGATGCTCGCTTATGTTTTCTTCAAAATGATTGTTTTGATAATTATTATTCATAACATTTTCTTCGTATATGGCATCTACTTTATATTGATCATCTTCATTTAGTGTTTCTCTAGAACCTGTATCCAACATTTTGTTCTTTTCATCATTAATAAAATTTGAAACATCATCATAGATATGATTCATCAGAACTTTTGCTTCCTTAAAATCGTTTTGAGATATGTTTGGTGAAAATATACTATTGGTGTCATGTTGGTTGATTACTTTCTGAGGAGCCTTAATCAAATCAAATATACAGTCTAAAAAGTATATCGTAGATTCATACATTTTATACTCTTCATCATATAGCGGATAAAGTGTGGATATTATGTTTTTAATATTTCCATGTATACTTTTGGATATACATGCAAAGATGTTGGTAATAAGAATACTTTTGCCAACAGTACAGAATGGGTGTGTTTCGATGAGTCGATTTCCAGTCAAGAGTAATAGAACATTGTTAGTATTTTGTGGATCATCAATAGAACAAATTCTGGCATAGTTTCTGATTTTTTCAATATTTTTAGTTTGGATTTCCAAAAAGAAGTATGGAAAAGATGTAACGATTTTTGTTTTTTGAGAGGACTTTTTGAGTGTTAGTAGAGGGCTTTTCGACATAATTTCACCAGCAATAGAAAATAGAGCAAAATCAGATCCATTAAAACCTTCAAAGCTTTGTAAAGGTTTTGATGATATACTTGATATTTTATCTATTTTGTTGTGTAGTATGCATTCATAAGAAGGCATTAAATTTTCCATATTATTTCGAATAAAAGTATCAACAACATATTTCGTTTTAGTGTTGGGTTTCTTTTTGGATAGAAATTTTGATTTATACCAAAATTCTAAAATCACCTTAGCTTCATCATCTCCAAGAAAATCTGGATTATCAATATTTCGTTCGCTTTTTAATTTTTTAGAAAATTGTTCTTGGAATTTTTTTGGAAGTAATATCGGCTTTGAATTGATTTCTAAAAAACTCCATGAAAACCTTGCTCTTCCAGTCATATTTCTTGGAGGTTGATAATATTCCCAATTATCCAAAATCACAAACACAGCTCCATCGGTTTGAAGGATATCAGTATTTTTCTCACCAAATTCGTTTTTTGTTAATTTCAATTTGGATTGAAATGTATAATTCATACATAATTCTAAACAGCAAGTACACATTTGATGAGAATCCGTGGATTCATATTGCAATTCCATATCATTTTCCTTTTTCAAGTATGTTTTATCTCTACAATACAATTTTATTAGGTTTCCTAAAGCAGAATTGATATGATTTCGTTTGGTTTTGTGTCGGTTTTCAGTAGTAACTTTTTTACCAAAAGAATTCTCAGTTTTTTTTATTCCAACATTAGTGCCATTGCCGTTGATTTGCTTTCCATTCATATCATTTTTGAAAAACAAGATTTCAGATAAATCTTCGAATATAATGGAGCCAGGTGGGAAATACAACAATTCAGTTTCGGTTTTCACAATTTCGATTTTATTACATGGCCAAATTCTTCCTACAAGTAATTTCTTGTTGCTTTCTTTTGCATCTATTTTGGTGTTTAGTGTATTCAAATCCACTTTTTCTTTTTTGTACTCTTCAAGATTTATTATTGTACATTTTGTTGGACTTTGATTCCCATTATTATTCATCCTTAAACCTTCTATGGCAGTCATTTCAAATTCTTATAGCTTATAAAGAACATTTCTCTAAAAAAAAAGTAACAATAATTAGTTTATAAAAAGTAAATTTAGATTCTAATGATGGTGAAAAAGATTTGTTTGAAATTAGAAAAAGTCCAATCAAAACATTGGATTTTGGAAAATTTTATTTTGTATAACAATAAATATTTGGTAGTTTAGGTTTATTCTGCCATTTTGTTGAACACATCTGTAAAGTCAAATGCTGCACTATTACCACTTTGGTTGGTTGGTGTTATTAAAACTATATTGTGTGTTGCAACATCACGTCTATACTGGGTGATGGACTGTGTGAACTTGTCTCTGTTTGAGGTTGATAAAGTATAGTTGCTGGAAGACAAGATGGATCCAATAGATTTTATGAGCTGATCTTGCTTTTCTGGTGGTTGGTATTGAACAACATAGCTAGAGTGTTCGTATAAACACTATAAAATAAAAAAGTTAGGTTAATGAATAAATAACCGTATTGTCACTTGCCTCTTTTTGTAGAACAGCTAAAGGATATAATGATCTGGATAAAGACCAGTCGTTTTGTCGATCCTCAAACAAAAGCATATCATACAAGAGAATTAAAAATTTCTTTTGGATATCTTGACGCCCAGATAACAAGCTACAAACTTTGGATCTACCGCTGCCGTCCTCAATTTCAATTGCCGAATCAATTTCATAAAACTCCAAAGTTTCGGAATTTGCTGATTCAATTGTGTATGTGTAAATACTATCTAGAATTGAACTTGCAGTTGATGAAATGGATGGAGTTTGTGACTGAAGAGCATTCGCAAGTAATTCCAAAATAAAACTTAGTGTTTGCCAATCCAATTTAACAAGTGAAATATTTGTTGATGAAAATAAAGCATCAAGAATATTCAAAAGTGAAGAACACGCTTTTGTATAGCTCTAATTTTTAAAAAGAGAATATTCAGAAATAAAAGTTAAAAGCAAACATCAATCAGAAATCTAAAATAGAATAAATTAAAAAATATAATTGAAATTTACCATTATTGTCGGAATAGTAGTATATTTCACAAGTTCCAGAATAACAGTGTAAGCATTATCCAGTGCCTTGTCATTATAAATAGGCATGACACCAATTGCAACATATCTTCCAACAAGAATGTTAGTCAAAATATCAAAACAGATAGCAATGGGCTTATATCTTTGCTTGTAGATATCCGAGATTGGGTTTGTATTGGATTTGATGGCCATACCAAACTCACAAAGAATTTCACTATTTAAGAAAAAATAAAAGTTTAAATATGAAATCAAAATATCATTTTGATATTTTCAGAGCAAATACAAACTTTGTAATGATGTTGACCAAATTACCTTGCTTGTCTGAACACCAAAATCCCATTTGGAGAAGAAATGTCAAAGCTAAGTCTTTGAGACTTGTTCAATACAAATTCCTTAATAAGCTTTAGAAACGCAATTTGGACGTCATGGTTCATAGAGTATATTGCCATCACGCTGTGCAAAACCTTTAATCTGCCAAAAAACAACCAGTTGAAAAACATAGTGTATGAATTTTTCGAAACTAGTGAGGATACAAAACCTCTCAAATCTTGAAGCAAACAAATAAACTGATTCTAAATAGAATAAACAATATAAAAAATATTAATAACATGATTGATTTTGAAAATTCCTGAAATCAATATAAATACCTTTGTGTTTTGCTGATTAAAGTGAGCAAGATTTGATATGTTGTTTTTAAGTTCTTTGATTTGGTTTTCCCAAACTTTTACAAACTTGTGGAATGAACCATCAAGATTATCTGAAATACAGAGTATTCTGCACAAAGATGCATAGTATCTAGCTCTGACTTTATAGTTCATAGATGTTCTTAAAAAGCTCAAAGAATCATTTCTATGATTTTCTAATAGATTTTTGATAGACTCTAGGCTTGATATTTGTCTTACAGTTTGATACCTAGTTGATTAAAACAAAACATTGTAAAACGAATCATATAGTTTTAAAGAGTAAAAAAGGTTACGCTCATAGAATACAATTTTCTCAAGCAAATTTGTAAATAATATAAACTAGTTTTTCTCTTACCCTAGTGATAAGTCGTATAACAAGTCTAGAGATTTGAGAAGAACTAAAGAATCGGCAGCTTGTACGCTTACATTCTGTAGTCTATATATAATAATATTAAAGAGGTTTCAGTTTGTAATTTAGAGACATCTAAAAGCTAGAAACTAATTTTCATTTCTTACATTCTCTGGACAATAATTTCCAAACTTTGTTGCAGATTAACTTCACCAAGATAAATAGAAAGTTTTCCAAAAAGTCTTGTTAACCTGTGCGATTGTTCGGTAAGATACTTTGACTTGTAGTTACTGTAAAACTTTATAAATGCCATATCAAACTGATTATACAATAAAGCATTAACCTATAATCAAACAAATT
>MBFT01000164.1:31043-45216 GCA_003086725.1 Furculomyces boomerangus | reverse complement strand
AGTTTTCTCATAATTTAACATATTAATCAAAATGTTTCTACAAGATAGTACTTACATTTGTTACTCTCAGTTTATATAAATTATCTAATTTTATAACTGCAGCTATCATCTCTGCATCCAAGTCTTCATCTTCTGCTGGGGATTGATAAGGCTGTTTTGTAAAGAAATAAATATGAATCAAATTTCATTATTTAAAAAAGATACAATAGTTTTATGTAGAAAGTTTATAAAATATTTACTTTTCTAGCGGCTATAAATGCACCAGCAGCGTTTAGAAGCCATGAAAGTTGTGCTAAAGATTAATCATGATTAGTTTTAATTATTCAAGCATAGAATAAAATTGAACTGGAAGGTTTTGGGGTTTAAGAAATCTCGAATAGTTTGAAATAAAGATTTACCTTCGTATATGAAAATTGCATTAGTTTGTGAGGTTCCGGTACTAATTATATTTTGATACTGAGATGCGATACTATTTATAGCCTGCATCAAAGTTTGAACACATTGACTATAAACAACTCTAGCTATCGTTGCAATCATAGCCAATTGGTCAGTAATTTCGTCTTCATTTTCTAATGGAACTGCAAAAAGAATTAATATTTTTTAATTTTATAGGTTTTAATCCTGGAGTTTCTTGAGCAAGTTGGTGTGGTTGGGATTTCACTTACTATCAATTTGATCAGATTCTGATATTGATTTGGTTGCCATAGAAACAAGAGAGATAAGGTAGCTTGTAACAATCTGAGAATAAAAAGTGGGGTTTGATTATATTGATATGTGTTAATTTGAAAACATAATGCAAATAAATTGATCATGAATTTACCTGTTGAAACATTGATCTTATTTTTTCATCGAGGTTGTTGGTTGAGCCTTTCTGAGTTGAAATGTAGTCTTTAGACGAACATGCTTTTACCCAAAAGGTTAAAAGTGGAGATACACTACTTGAAGACCACTAAAATAACAATGTTGAATTAGATAAAAAATAAAAATTGATTTAATCAAAAGTTGAAGTGTCAATTTAGATACAAACCTCCCAAAGCGATAAACCAGTTAATGAGAATCTAGTGACAGAATCCAGAAACTCTTCATAGATGGGTTTATCTTCTATTTCTAACATAGTATGGATTGTTCGCAATCTTGCCAGTAGACGACACATGTGATGATAATTATCTACTTCGTCCAAGCCTATGCTATTGTTGAGGATATCTATAATTCCCTGTGCCATATTCCATATAAAAGTTTTTCTTCCTTCTTCAGTATAAATAGTCCTACGAAAAGATGAAAAGTACACCAATAGTTCCATAAACTATAAGAATACAAAAAAATATAATTACTTTGAAAACAACACTAAAAAGGTTTAAAAGAAGTAATATTGATTTTCATAGAATATGGCATACCTGTGTATTTATTGGATATGATGTCTTTTTGTACCCTTCAAAATATGTTTCTAATAGATTTTGATCGCATATGATATCTCTCCAAGTTGCTGGTATTTGCAAAGCAATATTGTTATCACTGGATTCATCATTTGATAATCCAACAAAGTCGAACGAATATATTTCTTTTTGAAGTAAAGTAGATTCCAATAATAGTAGTAATTTTTCCTTTTCTATACATTTTTAGAAATAACAGATATGAGAGGTGATATAATAGCAAAACACGCAACGTTTTTCTAGTTTTATATTACTTACCGCTAATTCCTCTTGATTTTTCGTCATCTAGGATATCCTTCATTATGTCAACAGCAGCTTGCATTATCAACTTGAGTTTTTTGTCCTTGAAGCCGGTTACTATATCATTGAATTTTGAAATTAGTAAAAAAAAATTAGATTCAAAGTACTAAAATCTAGAAAGCAATAAAAATAGAGAATGTTGTGTAAATAGTACTGAAACTATAAGTTATTACCAATTCGTTGTTGTTTTTGGATTCTTTTTTGTGGTTGTTCACGACTCATTTCCTCTACAATAATTCTCAGAGTTTGAAGGGCCTTCAGTTTGTTGTAATGGGTGTCCTATTATGATTAAAAAATTATATTGTGGGAGGAGTATGTGAATTGCATGTACAATCATTTTTTAACTTTGACAAGTGTTTATAAATAACGAGGTAGTCTTAGAGTTTGTATATTTTATAATGTACCTTTGTTAGGCTAAGGAGTTGGTCTATAAACTCAATAATATCGTCTGATTGAAGCCACTCACTCATAATTATGATGGCTAGAGTTTGTGCCATTTCAGAAATCATATTTTTTGGGGTTTTGTCATCAAATGACTTTAAGTTTTCGAGTATGTTAGTTCCTATTTATTAAAAGTTGGGTGTGGATTAATGGGTTATGAGTTTAGTTTTAGTAAGAAACAAATCTTGGTAGTTTAGGGATAAAATTATAGAGGAAAGTTTAATGGTGTTGGAAATCTTACCCAAACTCTTCTTATTTTGTTTAGTAAAGCTGCTTATATGGCTGTAAATCAGTATTTTGATTCTCTGAGCGGCATAGAATCTAGAGTACTCAGATTGGGTTTGTTCTAAAAACCATACTAGATGTCTAACAGAATCTACAGGGGTTTTTATGGGTTCATAGACACTTATTGCAATTTGTTTTGGATTGTCAATGTTTCCGTTTATGTTGATGGAAAAGTTTTGTTCGGCTAAGAACGTTGGGAAGTAGTAGCCAAGTCTCTTTTCGGCCAAACTACGAACATCTGATTTTATAGATTCGTAGAGTTGAAGGCAAAGAGAATCAAATAGTTTGATGCTGGGCTGTTCTTGAGATTCCAGATCCATTCTATTGGTAAAATGATATTGAGTTTAATATTTGAATAGATAGAGAGTGGCTTTATTTAGGGTTATTACTACTATTGTAATTTAAAGAGTTTTTACAAAATTTATTTTCGAGAGATGGATATACCAAAATAGAATAAATGTGGCAAATAAGAAAAAGAGAGCTAGTTGAATAGTATTGTACACACAATTACAGTTTTTAAAAGAGATGGAAAATAAGATTTAGAAGAAAGATAGATATTTTACTGTTTAGTTTTGGTTGTTTTAGGGAAGGCAGTAGGCAGAGACAATAAAAGTCAAAGAGAAATGTATTTCTATGAAAGAGAAAAGTATGAAACGGAATAATTTAGAGTGAAAAGTCAAGAGAGAAAGTTCGACAGTGAAGAAATGAGATATTTCATGAGAACTTCCTGTGCAACCCGAAAATTTGTTTTAAAAATGTAGTCAGGTGATCGGTTGAAGTCCTATCAAACTCTTTGGAGTTCTATAAAATGTAAACAAAACAGGTTTTCTCCCTAGCCACTAAGAACCTGACTAGAAAAGCTAAACACCTTTGAGAACATGACATCAGCCAGTAGAAACTGCACGTGCTCTAAAAATGCTTTGTGGGCCAATAGTATTTCTGGAGTTATGTAAATTTTTTGATGAAAAATAAACATTCCAACTAGTTTAGTGTTTTTTTGCATAAAGGTGGTGCATATCAATATCAAAAACTGCGATTTATGCATTTTCCTGCTTTGATTCAATGACCACGGAAAGTTTGTGCATAGTGTATTTGATATATTCTAATCTTGGCATAATTCCACAAGCTAAATCAAGTATCAATAACAATTGAGACAAAAAACCAAAGTGTAAAAAACTGGTGGTACTTGTTTATCCGAAATCCAATTTAGTTATAAACAACATGAAACTATTTGGCATTTGCATTTCGAAAGTGCATTGGCTTTTTGATTTACTACCAAACAAAATTGTACACAGAATCCAAACTATTTGATTTAAAAAAAATAGTATAAATAATCACAATATCTATTCAAAAAATACAAAATATTTTAAACTGATAATTTAATACCTAATAATCTAAATTTAAAATGAAGTCTCTGTTCTTTACCGTCTTATATCTATCTGGTGTTGTTTCTGCTGGAAACAACAAGACCAGAATCATTGGTGGTTCCGCTGCACAACCAAACATGTATCCATACGCCACGTTTATTCAGGATATGAAGTTGGGAAAAGTGTGTGGCGGATCATTAATCACTAGCCAATGGATAGTTACTGCTGCACATTGCGTTCAAACATCAAATATTAAGGATCTCAGAGTAATTATCGGAACAAACAATATAGGAGGGAAAACAGGTTTACCAACATCGAACGGATACATCCATGCAAAATACAACCCAGTCACGTATGATAACGATATTGCCATAATTATGTTATCAAATCCAGTAAGTTACACCCCAGTAAAGATCACAAAGGGTCCTATTGGTGACAATGAAGATGTTCGTGCAATTGGATGGGGAATAACTCAAAACAATATGACAGTTCCATCAAATAGTCTTATGCAAGTTGATATCAAAACTGTTTCAACTGCGGAATGCAAGAAAAGAGATCCAAATTTTGTTGGGAACGGTATTGGACCACAAATCTGTACAGGAAACACACCAGGAAAAGATACTTGTTTAGGCGATTCTGGTGGTGGACTCCTCAAACTTGTTAATAATGAGTGGAGACTCGCCGGCCTTACAAGCTTTGGTGCTTGGTTGAGCAATAAGAAAACAGAAGGTATTTGTGGTTCAAACGATGTAGTTGGTGTATACACTAATGTGTACAAATATATGGATTTCATAAAGGCTGCTACTGGGTTGCAAGAAAGCGACCTTGCAGTATAAAAATATTTGGAATCATCAAATATGGATAGAATGATATAATTATAGATCGTATTTGAAAACTTAATAAACCCAACTAAATTAATTTCATTGATATCGCCTTTATTTAAACAACAATAAGAGTTATTTAGGAATGTGTCTCTTGTATGAAGCCGCAAGTTCATCATAAGAAGCAACTGTAGATTTGTATGACGGTCTATTTCTTATTGCATCTGACCATTGATAAAAACGCTCCAACCCTGAAATGTTTTCAATTGACATACCAAGCAACTTTGCTGCCATGAACAATCGCTCAATAAATGGAAATGTAGCAATATCAGCTAAAGTAAATTTTTCTCCCAAGAAAAATGGTCCTTCTGGTGAACTTTCCATCAAAAGCTTATTGAGTTGGTGTAATTTATTAACAAGCTCATTGAGTTTTGCATGTTTACTATCATTATCGCCATTTCTTAAAAGTACATATGGTGAAGTTTGAAGATTAGCACTAAAATTTTCAATAAAAATCCTGATTCTATACTTGTCAAATGGGTCCTCAGGCATAAGACCGGCTTGTGGGTAAAGTTCGCTCAAATATTCGGAAATAATCAAAGATTCTACTAGGATATCACCACTTGTCAAACGCATTGCTGGAACCTTTGAAGCAGGATTTATCAAGGGGTACCATTCAGGCTTATCCCTAAGATTAATGTAAATCGTTTCGTAATCAACGCCAGTTTCGGCCAGACAAATAACAGTTCTGTGTGCAAAAGGACAAGTTTTCGATGTGTAAAGAGTAGGTTTGTTGGGATTGAATGGATACATTGTTAAGATTGAATTCTTCAAATTGTAATGTTTCAAGATTAAAAAGATAAAACTACAAGTTCCGGGATTAAGACTTGGACTCCCCCTTTTTTAATATGTTTCTCCTAACCTTCACCCGTTTCAAAATTTCAAAAAACTCTTTCATTCTCATTGAATCCAAACATTGTTAAAAAGTTATAATGAACAATGTACAAACACCATTTTATTTTGGAGGTAATTTATATTCTAAATGTATAATTTTAATTTATTGGATACTTAGGTGTGGCTTCTGTTACTGCCAGTTTGTTCAGCCATCCAGGAGATCTTATAAAGGTCCGGTTGCAAACATATAGAGGCGAAATGAAGTCTGTTCTATCCGTTCTGTTTGGAATATATAGGACCGAAGGTATTTTTGGATACTTTAATGGATTGAGTGCAAATATTCTTCGCCAGGGAACATATTCGACCGTTAGGTTTGGTGTATATGAGGCGATTCGTGATAGATATAAAAACAAAAACGGAAACGTATCGATGCATGTATCATTGATTGGAGGAATGATAGGTGGTGCATTGGGTGGTTGTGTAGGAAACCCGTCTGATGTGGCGCTAGTAAGGATGCAAAACGATAACAAACTACCAGAAAATATGCGTAGGAATTATAAAAATGTGTTTGATGGGATTTTTAGGATTTATCGTGAGGAAGGATTTAAAGCATTATACAATGGTTTTGGACCAAACATTGGATTGTCTGTTGTTATGACTGCAACTCAAGTAGGAACTTATGATTTATTTAAACAAATGCTTGTGTACTTTGGTATGTCTGGATCTAGTACACAAACACATTTAGCATCAAGTATTTTGGCGTCATTGGTAGCTGCAACCGCTGTTTCACCTATAGATGTCGCAAAAACTAGAATTATGGATTCAAAAACCAAAGTTTATTCTGGATTATTTGATGCACTCATTAGAATACCTCGTGAAGAAAAGTTTATTGCATTGTTTAAAGGATGGACACCTGCATTCTTGAGACTTGCACCTCATACAATTATAATGTTTTTAGTTTTGGAACGGATGAAGGCAGGTTACATTAGATACCAGGAGAAGGGTGGTAAACTACTTCTCCAATAGAAATAAATAATGTGTTTTTGGTATTTATCAGTTAAACGATACAATGCTTGAACTATTAATTTGTGATTAATAAACATTTTAAAACAAGTTTTGTAAATGGAAGGGATATCAAAGTTTGTATTTTTGAAATAAAAATGTACAATCAACTCTTGTTAATAAGGGAGCTTATGGACTGTTTCAAGTTTTGGCTTTTAGATGCCAATATTTCAATAGCCATGTGTAAAAGTTCTGGAGGAGAGATGGCACCAGTAGACTCAATGTTAAAAATAAAGTGGTCTCTTATACGTTCCAGCTTGACTTTGTTTACAAACTGTTCATGTCTCAAAACTTCTCTACTAACAGTATCATTCCTTGGGTTTGCAACAACAGCTTTAAGTTTACCATTCTCATTCTCAACCAAATCAATAACACCTTTTGGGAAACAACTCTGGAAGAAAACAGCGTCTTTGCCAACAATTTCTTTTGTGATCTCAATATGAGGCATTAATCTATAGGATGCGGTACATACTGGACTGAACTTTGCGTGGTCACGACCGATACCTTTGTGACAATGAAGTTCGCAAGAGATTTGTTGACCTGGTCTAAGTTTGGTAATAAGTATATCGTCGTGAACGGGACGTATACCATTAACACCAAATCTCTGTTCCTGATCACCCCTAGGATCCCACACAAGATCTCGACTATAAACTGAAGAATGCAAATATTTTTTTGCTGGATCAGTTTCATTTTTTGATGCCTTTGGGTTTTTACTGCACTGGACCTGCAACTTGAATACTATTGTATTTTGATCAGTTGGATCTTCAGTTGATTCCTTCCATGTGAATTCGCGCGGATCGGCCTTTATTGGAATCAGACCCAGTCTATGCGACAAAACTTCGTCTTGGACAACTCCGGTGTTGTTCAACATGTAAACTTTTTCTATTGCTATTGTTGGAATCTAGAAAAGGAACGTATGAGTTTAGTTTTTTAATGGTGTTTTACCTCTGAAATCAGAATTCTTCGTAAAGCATTAGCTATTGAAGAGTCAACGCCTATGAGATCAAACTCCATTTCTGTTGGAGAAACTCTATAAATTTTGATTTTGATCCTCTAAAAAAACAGTTAGAATTTGTTTAAAATTGATATAAATATGGACCTCGAGCATCTGATCTAGAGAAAAGTTTTCATCTTCTCCGGGGAAGGTGAATGGGACATCGGTGGAGGAGACCTAATGGGATGTAAAGAAAGCGAGAGTTAGAATGTAGAAAAGTGATATGAAGGTAACTTGCGTCCAAAACTTGATCCTTAAGGATTTTAACGTGATTAGTGTTGGACATATTTGTGAAAAAAAGAAAAATAAAATTTTTTTTTTTACAATTTTGGGAACTTTATTCTAAACAAAATTAAAAAATATTTGGGCGGCTCCCAGTGATTTTCACATAAGCTTCAATGTATTTGCGGAGAGTATTATCAACTATCGATGGTGGCAAATCAATAGGGGTTTCGTGGTCATAGTCGATACTATCAAGGTAGTCGCGGAGATATTGTTTATCGTAGCTGTTTTGTGGTTTTCCTACTTTGTATGAAGATAGTGGCCAGAAACGTGATGAATCTGGGGTCAATACTTCATCAATAAGGTACAAATCACCGTTTTCATCTGTTCCAAACTCGAATTTTGTATCAGCAATGATTATTCCTTTTTTGAGGGCATATTCAGCAGCTCTCTTGTATAATTGTATACTGACCTGTTCGACCTTATTTGCCAATTCCTCTCCAATCATAGTTTTTACTTGGTCTGGGTGGATGTTCATGTCTACGAATAAAATTCAATTAAATTGGATATGCTATATTGATAATACTTACCATGTTCTCCCAACTCTGCTTTTGTGCTTGGTGTGTAGATAGGAGAAGCCAACTTTTGCGACTCGCGCAAATTTTCTGGCATTTGGATACCGTTGACAGTTCCACTAACAGAATACTCTTTCCAAGCAGAACCTAAAACAAAAACAGTAAGAACCTAAATAAAAATGAAGGTTTGTTTTTACCTGAAATGTACCCACGGACTATCGCTTCTATTGGCAAGACAGTGAGTTTCTTGACCAATAAACAGCGGTTGTCAACAACGTCTTTGTATTTTCTGACAGCTTCAGGCATTTCGTCGATGTTTGCGGTGACAAAGTGGTTTGGGACAATATCCTTAAGCATATCAAACCAAAAGGTGCTGAGCTGGGTGAGAATTTTGCCTTTGCCTTCAATAGGCTACAGAAACGATTATCATGGATGAAAAAGAGGAATCAACTTACAGTTTTCATGATTACGTCAAAGGCACTGATTCTATCTGTGGCAATGAAAAGCAGGTGGCTGTCACCAACTTTGTAGAGTTCTCTGACTTTGCCCCGGGCAATTAATTCGAGATCAGGCAAATCGCTTTCAGTTAAACAGTTGCGCATTTTGGGAACAAGAAAGAGTTTTTGGGGCTGAATTCGGCGAATTTATCAATTAAGAGCCATTTGAATTTCTAGGAAAAAACTTATCGCGATTTCTTATTGGCCTTATTTTCAACCCCAAAAAAATTAGTTTGCTACCAATTACTACACCTTTTCCGAGTTGAACTGGGGATTGGTAAACTATTTTTGTGATTGGGGATTAGTTTTCGTGATTATTAACAATTTTGTTGTTTTAAAAACCAACATTCTTATATCATTCTAATTTGCCTTCAATTTGCTTTCTAATAAGATTTATAATTGTAATATATTAAGTCTACTCTTAACACTGCTTGCATAAAAATACTAAAGAGTATTTCAAACTACAAAAGTATCAATATTTACAAGCTTTCAGACCATCGTTGTTACATGTTTAAATTTGCAACAAAAACAAAAAAGTTTTTGAGGTGTACTTTGTCATGTTTCCATCTTTATAATAAAATATAGTCCAGAAAACTCAAAAAGAGTACAAGTTGTTTTTTATTTAGCATCACCAAAAAAATATTTTTCATTATTGAATGGAACAAAACCAAGTGAATAATCTCGTAAACTCTTACTAAAAATAAAATTTATTTTTAAAAACGAAAATTAATTCCCAACTACAAAAATAGTTTACCAATCCCGAGTTCCTTTGAAAAGGTGTGTTTTTAACTAAAAATTTTTGGGAAAAACTCTAACATTGGACACTAAAAAAAGTTTTAAACCCGGAATTTATTGGATTATTATTAATTTCAATAGGAAATTTGTTCTAACCTAGCACTAAAAGAGTTAACAGGTTATAATTTTATTAATAGGCTATACACCTGTCAACAGTAACAACAACTGTCTTTTTACACTTGGTTGGACCTTGTGATGTTGTAGGTGGGGTGGTAGTTGTAGGTGGAGTGGTAGTTGATGGAGGAGTGGTAGTTGTAGGTGGAGTGGTAGTTGATGGAGGAGTGGTGGTTGTAGGTGGAGTGGTAGTTGATGGAGGAGTGGTAGTTGTAGGTGGAGTGGTAGTTGATGGAGGAGTGGTAGTTGTAGTGGTAGTTGGTGGGGTAGAAGACAAAGTGGAAGATGTGGAGCTGCTGCTTGAGGTTGCAACATTACAGTTAATCCAAGTATCGCCAGGATATTTTGGAGTTTTGTAGTCAGGGCCAAGAATTCCCCAATGAGCTTCAACATTACTAGCATTGGCTGTAGATGCCCACTGAGCATCCATGGCTTGGAACCAGGCATAGTCGAGACCCTCTTTGTTACTGCGACATATGAAATCGTTCATATATTTTTGGGAGTTTTCAATAGATGGATGGGAAACACCAAAGTCATCTCCAGCAGTTGGCCAACCAGTTTCACCAACCATGACTCTCTTTCCATTTGCAGCGGCCTTTATAGCATTTATGTGTTCGAAAAGAACATCAGTAGCTTCATCCACAGTTTTTCCTTCCCAGAATGGGAAAACATGGACAAATGCAAAGTCAACTGCATTAAGAAGGTTGGAGTCGTAGTATGGCCAAGTTTCACCTACAGACAATGGAATTCCAGAAAGATTGTTGCTGGCTAGAACGCTTCTCATATCTTGAACTTTAGCGGCTACTTGTGCAGAATTCTGCTCTTTTCTGTAAATCATTTCGCTACCTACAACAACAGCCTTGACGTTTTTACTGAGATCAAAGACTTTGCTTAGTCTAATGAGTTCAGCCTTGTCAGCTTCATATGCATCATCGTTAGGACCAACCCACATACCAAGATAGAGTTTCCAGTTTGTGCCTTCCATGGCACGAAGTACGGGTTCGCCTTGGTTACAGTCTTTAACACTGTATATTCTGAGAGTATCGGTGTATTGTGATAGAACAGCTAAATCCTGCCTGACTTGGTCTACGTTGGGACAAGACCCATCAGGTCTTTTTGGACTGTAGTTGAGGGCATTGAAGTGCGTTGCAGCGCTTACAGCGGAAATGAAAGTGAGTGTATGTATAAATCTCATAGTAATGTAGAAAATAGTTTAGGGAGAACTGTGGGGAGAGACGGGTATTTATACAATCGGAAGTGACTATGGGAACATTGTTTAGTAATATTTGATCACCGAATTCAGAACAATTCGAAACAAACATCCAACAAAAAGCAATACATCAACAAACTTTATACCCAAAAGAACTTTGGGTGGGGCAAATGATGGTCACAAAGACTCTTTCCTGGCCAATAGTTTTCGCTCGACCTTTTCTTTTTCAGTCGATACTTTTTATTGTACGAAAGAGACAAATTCTGGCCCAATAAAGCTTATTTTCCCAACAAATTAGATTTGAAGCTCTCTTTTTGGCTAATTTCCTTCAAAGCTTCCTATTTGTCCGTTTATTCAGACTCTTCGTTCTTTTTCTTTTTCTTTTTTACAAAAATGCAAACACAAGATACACTACACAACAAGGAAAAGCTCCTCAAAGCTTCCCTTCTATCTTCAATCTCCAAAAACAAAAACAGATCGCCTTCCCCAACCAAAAAATCATACCCCTCCAAAGATTCCCGTTCTTCTCCATCCAGAAAACACCCCCAACGAGATTATTCGCCTCCCGAGTATTCTTATCGCTCATCACGTAAAAGATCCACTAGTAGATCCAATAGACACCACAGATCAAGGTATTCTTCAAGATCTACTAGTAGATCCAATAGACACCGCAAATCAAGATATTCCTCAAGATCTCCTGATCGAACAAATCGTCAAACCAAACATTCAGATTACCCTTCACAAAGCTCTTATTCAAAACGCAAACCAGAAAACAGATCTCCAGATGCTCCCAGAAGTAGAGGCAACCACAAAGGTTCTAGATATAATAATCAAAGCCTAGAATATCTTGAATATCGTCGTAATCTAAGGAATTCTACTGATGTTTTTATTTGGGCAAAATCGCCTTCTTGGTCCGAAGAGGAAAAAGATCTCAAAAACGAAACTACTATATTGCTTCAACTTGAAAATAAACTCTCGGGAAAAAGTACACAGAAAAACAACGACTATTCTTCTGACGATTCCTCTTCTAGTAATCACAAAACAAGGAAATCAAGGCATTCTCGCTCAAAAAGAAAACATAGATCAAAAAAACATCGCAGTCCCTCATCCTCACACTCCCCTAAAAGAAACAAATCTAAAAAAAGTGAATCCGATGCTGAAGATTTAATGTGGGTAGAAAAATCACACTCCAAAAATACCACTTCTGATATTCAAAACCAACCTCAAGTATACGCCGAAAGCAGAAATGTTCAACCGGACGAAGAAACCAAAAATGTGAACAACGAAAACCAGTATGGTTCTGACAGTTATACAGAGAATAACGACACAATTGTAAATAGGAATGAAGACGTGGAAATAGGACCTGCCCTGCCAACCACCTTCGACACCCAGCTAGACCTCAAAAAATATGGCGGTTCGTTACTTCCTGGTGAAGGTTCTGCTATGGCAGCATACGTACAATCCGGTAAAAGAATACCAAGACGTGGTGAAATCGGGTTGACTGGTGACGAAATTTCGCAGTTTGAAAATGCAGGTTATGTAATGAGTGGAAGTAGACATCATAGAATGAATGCTGTGCGTTTGCGTAAGGAAAACCAAATAATCACAGCCGAAGAAAAACGCCAACTGTTGATTTTTAACACTGAAGAACGCGAGAAAAAGGAACGTAAAATCGTAACTGAGTTTAGAGAAATGATGATGTCAAAGTTCGATTCTCAAAAAAAATAATTCTTGTATATTATACCTTCTAATAAACTCTTATTGGTCTCTACACAGCCAATAATATTCTTTCAACATTTATTTGCTGATTACTCCTCTTTTTTAAATCTAAACTCTCTTTCTTACAACTAAAAAGATGCTGATCTTCATCAAAGCCTATTTATTCTGCCTTGTTCTTTGCATTTCAAGTGAAGGTATGTCTAATTCTATTTGATTCCAAAAGTCTAACAATCCCTTACCTTCCTAGTGGTAAATTACTACCTCTTTTACCGTACCGAAGCCTTCAAAAACCATAAAAAGACTATTATTTTGAACAAAGAAAAACTCAAAAAGGAAGAAAGTGACACTTCCGGAAATGTAGCAAAGAAGAAGAAAAAGATTGACGCTCTTAAAGCCCAACTCAATCTAGCAACTTCTCAAGGCGCCACTTACATGATTAGATCCTCCATCGTCTCCGTTTTGCTTCAGTTCGTCTACATGTACATTGTAGGCACTGTGTATGACAAAACTCCTGTAAGCTTAAAATCTTGTATACTAATAAACACTAATTCTATTGTTGTAGGTTGGAAAATTTCCATTTACTCCGTTTGGTCTCTTCCAGAGTTTGACTCATCGTGGGCTTGATGGCGATGACTACACACAGATCTCATGTGTCTTTGTATTCGTTATGGCTTCCGTATCAACAAAAGCAATAATCGATATGATTTTCGATTTTGGATTACCAAAGGCTGATACTTCAAAACCAGAATGGATGACAAATCCCGAGCAATTTGTTGATAAATGGCTCAATAAATAATTTTTTAGTTTTTTTTAGAAAAAAAATTCCTTTTTTATAAGAAAAAATATGGGTGAATCTAAAGGTTCAACAAGAAAATCAGGTGCGAAAAAAGGAGCACAAAAGTATCAGAATACATTTGCTTTTGTTCATAATAAAGGATCGAAAACAACTAAAAAGATTTTGGAATCTCCAGTTGATGGGTTATGTACCAGATGTCATGATCAAATACTTTGGAGAAAAAAGTATAGAAAATATAAACCACTATCCGTCGCCGCAAAATGGTAATTCTATTTTGGTTTCCTCATAATTCTAATATTATATAGTGTTAATTGCGACCAAAGAAACATTACAAAGGCATACCACGTCCTCTGCGATGATTGTGCAGGCCAGAAAAAGGTTTGTGCTAAATGTATGGAAAACAAAGAAATTGTACCACCAGAATCTGAGGCCTTAAGCACACAAATACTAAAAGATCAAGAACTTGAAAGAAAGCTCGATGCCATGCGCGAACGCGAAAGACGATCATATAAAAGAAAATTAGAGAGGGGCGATATACTCCCAGAAGATGTTCCTGAACCTTCTAAAAATGATTTCAGCGATTTTGATTCCGATTTTGACTCGGAATCCGATTCAGAAGATTCAAATTAATAAATTCTTTTCTTGTTAATA
>MBFT01000162.1:47517-62870 GCA_003086725.1 Furculomyces boomerangus | reverse complement strand
GGAAAATTTTTGGTGGTGTGGTACCAACAATTTACTCTGAGAGAGTTGTTTTTAAATTTATATAAGGTTGAAGTGATTTGGGGTGCTGAATCAGCAATCAAACAGCCAAAATTTAAAATTATATCATTTTTATTTGCTTCTTTTTTTATTTCATTCAAAGTCCATAATATTGAATCTTCAGATTCGTTGGGAAGTATATCCACCACAACTGGTGTAAACATTCTATCAATGTTGCTCCACCAAAAAAAAAAATGGGGTTACCGATATCCAATAGTTTATATGTCATATCCAAGTGTATATTGTATGATTTATTTAGATTTTTTAATAAATTTTTTGTGGTTATTAAAATTTTTATATTATCATGATATATTGAATTGGCAAATATGTAAGAGTCATTTATGTCTGAAGATTCAAAATGTTTGGTAATATAATTAATCAATCCACTTTCGGTAATAATACTTTTTTTGGATTTCTTATTATAATATGATATTTGGTTATATATATCTTTATCAGAAACTTGGATTCCAATTTGAGATAGTTTTTTTTTAATTTCCCAAGGTTTTTTAGAATAATTAAAATAAGTGTTTTTAATGGCTTTGTTTTTATTTATTGGAAATCCGTGGTTAGTACATTCTATTGAATGCTCATCTAGAAAATAATAACGATAATTTTTATCTGTGCAAACATATTCAATCTTTTTTATTGCAGTACAACTATGTGTATTTTTGTTTTTAAATGTATATGTAGTAGAATCGCATGTTTTTAAATGGTTTGTTCTAAAAATTGATCTTTTTAAGTTGTCCTCTATATTTGAAGATAGATGGCTAAAATTCCAGGGTAGTTTATTCATAAATGTTTTATTTTTAGAAAAAAAGGTTTAAATAGGGTTTTTATGAAAGGGATTCTTTTGGGGGTGTATATTAGAAATATATGATGATTTTTAATAAATATTGAATAAACAAAGGTTTGAAATAATCTGTAATAGAACTTTCGTACCTTTTAAAAACAGTTTGGTAACAAGATTATTATTGATAAATTTTTGGTGCTTTGAAGCACTTTTTTGATATTTTGTATTCTTTTGTTTTTTAAGAAAAGAGATATATGTATCTTTTCTGAAACTTTTGTATCTATACAAAATAGTTTACTTTTAACATTTTTAAGTGCTTAGCTTTGTCAAAAATGGTATTAATGATTGTTTATTTTGCTTGAAACCTTAAATATACATTCTTGGTAAATATGAAACTTCCAAAATAAACAACAAAATTGCCCAATGATTTTCGGTTATTTGGCTTTGATTTATTTAGTGGAGATTCTGAATTTAAGAGATTTATTATTTTAACCATAGAAAAATTATTTTGGAAAATTGAAATGGGAAAAACATTGGCTTAAAAAACGCGTAAAATTGAATGACAAAATTGGAAAATATTATCTGTCAAATATATGACAACTATTAATTATTGTATGAGTGAAGGATACACTTGATTTTCTCGCCCACCTTGTCCTGTTCTAAAAAAATGTTGAGATGGCAATCAGATTACCTTAGTAAGCTTTTATTATTTTATTTTAGCGCCAAAAAGGTTTTAAAACTTGCCCTTAGTTTACTCGGTGAAGTTGTATTCCTTTTTTGGTTTAATTTTACTTTAATTTTGAATATTAATAAAGATTGGTAACAACGACATCAAGTATATCCCGAAACAAAATACAATAGATGTAAAATTTTTGAAAATTGAATGCAAAACCTTGTAATATATATTTCTAAATAATTTATGTGACAAGAAAGGAAATGGGGTAATATAATATGAAGATTTTTAAATCAGGCAGAATAATTTGAAGTTCTAATTCCAAATTGTAAGGTTCTCCATGAAATAGTTGTGTGGAATATTCATAGAGCTAAAACAGAGTTAGAATTATCAGATATTAATTTAAACCAATGTTTTACTATTTGGAGGATGGAAATTAGAGTGCGAAAGCAATACAATACTTGACTTAGCACAGCCATTAAATATAGTAAAGGTTTCATGGACTAAAATAATTTCTCTTGGTTTGCTATTTACCAAGAACACGAAAAAGCTATTATAGGATAGTATTCACAAAATAATTGGAATTAGTTTATACTCAGCCATAGATTAAAGTATAATTAATTCAATTTTGGAAGTTAGTATTTGTAAATAAACCTCACAAAAAAATATCTGAAATTATGTTTCCCATGTTTTCTTTTTAATTTGAAAAGTTGTGAATGGTTGGTGGCCTATTTGATTTATAGTCCTTAAAATTTTTATTAAACTTGAATATGGATCAAAATTGACATAGATACATATGTTTATAAATCAAACTATTGTTTTGGGTGAAAGGGTAAAATAGATTGTTGAAATGGTAAAATTCAATCAAGAATGTGGATAGATGTTTGTTGGAAATGTATTTTATCAAGTGATATGTAGACAGTTGATAGGCTAATTGCCTTGATTTATTTTCAAACTTTGTCAAATTTGTGTCATATTATGATGACAACACTGAATAATATAAATCATTATCATCCTATTGTGTTATCATCTTTTAGAACAGCTCGTAGTACAAAATTTATTAATCTTTGCATTATTGGCTCTAACAATCATAATATAAGATGATTCTATTTGATTTTTTATAATGGAATCTTGTAGATTGGCGAATTATGAATGAGAGGTGATTTTGGATAAGGATACAAATTTTGAAAAATGATGGGAATTTGTTGTACAAAAATGGTAAGCAATATTTACAATTTATAGTTCAAAATGGTTGTATTATTTTTATTTTTTTAGGAAAGGTTAATAATAGAGCGGAAGTTAGCTAGATAAACAGTTTGATTTGTAATATTGATTAAAAGATGATGAAAGTCTATTCCAACCAAGCTTTTATTTTGGATTGGTTTCCAAAAATTCAGGCAGCAGTTTACTGGAGTAAAATTACTGATAAATACATAAATAGTTATTAAAGCTTGAATAAGGAATATCTAGAGCTAGCTAGATAGCATTGCTGTGATTGTAAGTTTTATGGATAAAAATTTCATAATACCGAGCTTGGGTTATGAAGCAGCGACAGCATTATTTTTCTAAATAGATGGATTATAAGTTAGTGGTTTGGAGAATTTGAATTGAATGGTTTCATGAAATTGAAAAGTGAGCTTACACTAATTTGGTGATTTGAAGAGCTTATTGAAGATAGGTTATCGCGATGATAAGAGCTTGTGCTAGTTGGAACGCGGCCTTTTAGTTTGTTTAGCTATAAATAGTGGGAGAAAATTAGTAAATAAAGAGGAGTTTTAAAACATGAATTACGTCTTCAGGGCTTATGGTGTCGTCGTCCGATATGGATCCTATACCTAGATGTGCTGTGTGCTATAAAATAAGAGATAAGGAGAAAGAAGCATTTAGTATGGGGCTGGATGGTGGTTAAGTGGAAATGAAATGGGGTAAATTACAGTGAAATTAGTTGGGTTTCCTATCATTTTTTTGTCGAGCTTCTTTTTTCCTCTCTGGGAGTTGTCTTGTCCAAAGCAACTTAGAAACAACACCATTTTAGAGATATATTATGGTATTTTGAATAAGGTAGATGTTTGTGAAGAGAGGTGAGAGAGAAGAGGCTTTGTGAAGAGAAGTATCAGGGCAGAGGCTTGGAGAGTGGGGTGTTAGTTCTTGAAGCGATTCAAGGGGAGAGTATAATAAAAGATATAGTAAGAAAGCAAAGAGTTTATAAAGAGAGATGTTTTGAGTGACATTAAAAGTGACAGGTGTTTTGCATAAAGAAGCGTTTGTTTAGCGCCCTAATGTTTGGGAGAAAACATTCTTAAGTTTGCCAACAAAAACGATCGTTTTGGAACATGGCTTTTTCCTCTTTCCAAAAGAATCTCCTCCCCTCTCATTCGCCCTTTCCAATTCCCGCTGTAAGATTTGCTTTACACTTATTTTCAGCCAATAGATCCAAGACTCTTTGCCCAATAGCTTTTCCTTGGAAAAAAACATGTTACTCTGTTTGTTTTATCAGCCACTAATGTTCGGATTCTGTAAAACAACAAACAGATGTCTTATGTAATCTGTGCAGGGAACTTTCTTCGCCTAAAACAAAGATTGTTATTTTTTCTCTTTCAACTCTTTTGGTTCAAAGTCTATAGCCTCTTTCCTCTGATTTGCTGAAACTGGATTTCTTCAAATCACATGTATCCCCGCTATTTGGCCAATAATGTCTGCATTCTCCTTATTCGCCAATAATTCTACATTTGCATTTCCAAATATGCTTTGACCTATTTACTTGCTTTCCCACCCAAAAACTTTTCGTCTTGTAAATATTCTACTTTATAAGCCTCTATTTTCAAAATCCACCAATCATTCCTTCAAATGAACAACAAAAAACTCCCCAGCCCTACCTTCGGTCACAAGATCTCCCTTGATCCCACTGATTCTGCCCGACGCAGGGTCAGGAAATTAAACACTGTGGCTCTAGATCAAAACTCCAACATGTCTCCAGCTCTAAAACTCCAGAAGGAAATCGTCTTTCAACACAGTGGTCTCAATCAATCAGAGGATAGTAACGACACCTTCCTCCAAAAAAACAAACCAAGAAAACCCATCGCTTACAGAACCACAAAGGCAAACATGAAACTCAAAATGTTACCAGACAACAACCTCAGCGAAACACAACGCCCATCATACCTCTCCCTAGACGATTCCATCCTAAAAAACAAAACCCCAGATTTGAAAACTTACATCAACAAAATGAAAAAATCTAACTCCATTGATTTACCTCGTATCACTTCTTACTGTCTAGCCAATTCTTACAAGATCCGCGATATCTCAAAATGGTTTGAAATAAAAACTACCAATGACACTCCTATTATCTACGATGAATGGTATTTAACCTCTTTTTCTACTAACTACCTATCATCCTCTTTAAAAATCCCTTTTACAATTCTCCATAATATCATACTAACATTCTCTTTATCCATCTTTTAGTGTATATATTCCTAATCTAGAATCGAGTACTCGTATTTTTCAGACTAAAGATGATTCCGATCTTTTAAACTTTAAAACTCACTCTCAAAACTATTTTGATTTCCCTCATACCAACTACCCCCATGAAAATAGCCCAGAAAACAACAACAAAACAGAAGTATCAATTACAAGTGACGCTTTCATTTTTGATTATGGTGTTGCAGTTTTGTGGGGAATGACCGAAGCTCAAGAAAAAGAATTTATTTTAGAAATCTCGCATTTTGCCATTGAAAAGTTCAAGTCTATTGATCAGAAAAGTGAAGAATTCAACTTTTTTTATGATTCCAAATCTCAACAAAGGTAAAAATTCATACACCGCCCACATTTATCACCACTTAAAATAACCCTTCTTTTTCCATCCACAAACATATTAACTATATTAAATCATTTTTATATTTAGAATCTATAATGATGTTATCATGCTTCGAGATCCTCAAAATCATATGACAAGAATGTCCATTTCTCATGCAATTTCCCAATCTTCTAAAATTTCCATGTTTGAAGAACTTGTAGATAACACTATTGATCAAACCAAACATATTCCCCAAACTCTTGCAAAAACTGGTTCTGTAAAACTCAGCCGTAAAACAATATCAAAAAAGATAGGACAGGTAAATGCCCATTTCACATAACCTCTCCTTTAGGAAATTTTTTTTATTCTTGCTGTAAACTCAACTTTTTTCAATTTTAGCTTTTTATCTTGAGAGTAAATGTGAGCTTAGTCAGCAATATTCTTGACACACCAGAAATATTTTGGTCAGAACCCAACTACCAACCTATCTACAATGCATTTAGAGGTATAAAAATCATACATTAAATACAAGTAAACACTAAACATAAATCCACTTATTTGTTGTTTTATATTAGACTATCTGGAGATCCCACAAAGAGTCCAACTCCTCAACCATCGTGTTTCCGTTATTGGCGACTTACTAGAAATGCTAAAGGACAATTTGAACAGCCACCATGGAGAGTTTTTGGAATGGATAGTCATTATACTTATTGGTAAGCTTCAATTTTCTTTATAACCAGCTCTCAGAAATAACTATTTTTTGTGAACGATTTGATATAGGTGTCGAAATCGTTATAGGGCTCCTTACAATACTTATAGAAGCAGCAAAGATATAATATCCAAGGATTTTGTCATGCAACAAAATTCCAACCAAAAAACTATGTGGCTGAACAATAAACAATAAGCAATAAATTTTTGTTTTCCACCTACCAATAAAATGAACAGAAAATTTTTATGATGAATTTATTTGGTCATTGTTTGAAGAAATACATCCATGCTTTCAAAAAGAAATAAACAATGGTTTCTTAAAACTTCAATTATACTTTCCACTTTTAAATCCCAGCCTAGTTTGTGGAGTTTAAATGTATTTATAAACAAAACAATGAATACAAACACACCTTGGCGCCAGAATGCTAAAAACGTTTTACAAATTCTCCGAGTTTTTAGTTTGAATCATTCAAAATAATGAAAGTTCCTTTGAATTTATATCCATATCAAATGTGAAATTTGTATTGCGATTGTTTCTGTTGTTTTAAAGCCACAGATTGAAATACAAAAGCAGCCAAATGATAACATTATCCATATTTACGCCCAGTATCTAACAAGAAGTCTATTGGATTATATTCTTGTTGGTATTGACAGAGCTGAAAACTGAACTTGAATTAACTTCACAATAAAAAATAATGTGGAGATTGAAAACAACCTATAACATTCGCGCAATTAAAGTTCAAAATGGAAATAAAAGTGGAGTTTAAAACTGTGTTGCTTTAATAGGATACTTGTTTTCACTATCTAAAAGTGACAATGAAATATTATGTCTTGCTTTTTGGTTTTATGGGACGGCTGTCATTTCCAATTAATAAAAACAAAGAGATAATAGGTTTGGTATCCAACAAACCACAATAAAGATATTGTAAAAAATATCATAATGTAATTAGTGCGTTGTGGTTCTGATTATAAATAATGTCGGCGTTTTATATTATCCACATTACATCTGGAGGTTTTACTCTGTTTTAGTTTAATTATCGTTCGCATATTTTATGAATCCTAATTCAAATAATTTTTTAATGTCTTTATACATATACCTCTTGTACCCTTTTCATTCCCTTTTACATCCTTTTCCCTTCTACTATCTTATTTTTAAATCTCTGTTTCAAATATCCCCATTTTCCCTTGATTTTTTATACACCCTGATTCCATAGCTCTTTTTTGGTTTTGAAACTAGTTTATTTACAAACTGAAAACTTATATAACTCACATCAATCATTTATTTCCTTTTAACATTAGTTTCTGCGTTAGATGTTGTAAACATTCAACCGCATATATACTACTTATACTTTGCTTATTAACACCCTAGTATCATTTTTATTCAACAATCTTTATATCCGAATTTACATTTATCATTAACTTTTCTTGTAGTAGTAATACAAGAGACTCCTATACATTTATCCATCAAAATAACCACGCAAATATTAGTTATTTTATCACTAACATCAACCACGAAATTTTAAATAAATACAATGCAAAAATCCAAACCGAGTTTTCTAAAAGCTATCGCTATAGTCGCAATACAACTCTACTCCTCCGATGCAAAATGTTTTCCAATAAAAGGTAAAAACTAAAAAAAATTTATTTAAAATCCACATCTGGAACAATAATAATGAATATCTCCATAATTTAATTTTTCATGGATATAGGAACCGTCGCATGTCCCGCGTATGACCACGCTTTCGTAAGTACAGACTCAACAAAGCTCTTCACGTGGCATCCGCAAGACAGCGTACAAGCGTTTGATAAGGCACTGCTGGACTATGTTGGAAGCGACACGGACTCAAATGAATTCCAAACGTTCATGAGATGTAAAAACTACAAACCAGATCAACTAAAAAACAAAACAGATGTCGATTCACTGATACCCGCAATAAAGTACAGAAGAAGCATTGTATGCGCCCAGGTAATCGCTGGGACTGATAACCTCTCAATATGCTACAACAATACAGAAAATCTGGATAGTTTGAGAGAGAACCTGATAAACGTGAAAAAGCGAAACTCCGGAGAACACTTCGAGAAACGAGTAGTAAATCAATCCAATCAAATAACAAGCCAAACAACTCAGTCCAGTACCAGTACCCCCTCAGCCATAAATGAAATCCCTCTACCTCTATGCAAATCAACATGCATCCTTTGGGCAAAATCATTAACTGAGTTATACAGAAACCAAAATTCATGTCCTAACAGTCTTCAAGTTGACAAAATCGTCGTCGCACAGAGAATCAGCAGTCTATGTGAAGAATTTCCACTAAGCGGAATAGAAAGCTGCGTAACCGGAGACCAAATCGAACTAGACACATGCGGTAACTATACTTATCCTCACTAAATCTTAACAGCTTTTCAGCTACCTATTTAATAATGAGATACCAAATACATATTATGCTGTATCTGTCTCGAATTCCCCAATATCTAACCTTTAAATTTGTATGTAGGCTACCGAAATGTCCTGGACTGGTGCAAAAGTTGCGACAAATCTAAAAATTTCAAAGAAGAATGCGCCTCAGATATCGATACCAGCAAATTCCAGTTCTTCAACAGTACTTCACTCGAAACGTACATGAACGCAAAAAAAAATCAAAAGAACAATAACACTACTATAACGGAAAATAATTCCGGGCTAGGTAACGACAAAAATAGAAACAACGAAGGCTTTGACGCAAATAACAAAAATACTTCAAGCGACAATAACGGATCCTATAAAACTTTGGCAACTGCTCTAGGTGTTATTATGGCTATTCTTTTGATCGCTCTGATTGCACTCCTATTAATGATGTATTCCGGGTACAAGAATCGTAAAAACAACAAATGGAATCCGGTTTCTGGGTTTAGCAAAAAAGATCCCTTTGAAAGAAACAGTGATAGCAAGCTGATCGTGATGAACACGAGAACTAACCAAAACCATATAATCGAAAATAACGAAAACTCCAAAGATTTTGTTGATTTCTTCCTAAAAAATGTCGGAAAACCAAGAACTGTGATACATCCATTCTTCGCAAAAAGAGAAGACGAAATAACACTGAAAGTTGATGATTCTGTTCAAATCCAAATAGCTTTTGATGACGGATGGGTTGTTGGCAAGAACCTCACGACTGGCGAAGAAGGATCATTTCCAATGATGTGCGTAATAAAAAATATCCCGTCAGAATTACCAAAAAACTGGTCGAACCTGGAAAACAAAAGAGACATTGAAACCTATGGAAATACAAAGAGAAGCAGCATGAAATCAATAAAAACACACAGAAACAGCGGATATGGCGAGAGAGAAAACGAAAAGTTTGATTCTCAGAAAATATATGTAGGCGATTTTGATGGTGTGGACAAGCCAAAGAACAATGGCAATAACAGAGGAATAACGGGCGAAAATGTAAGCAAACTGAGTTTTGATTCAGAAGTAGACAGCAAACGTAGTTCAAACACAAAGTCATCAGTATTCATGAGCAATCCTAAACCAAAAAGTTACGCAGAAAACGAAAAAACTGAGCCAAAAAACAATTTTCCTGCTTTCAACAGTACAAGAACCGGAAAACAAAAATTCAAACCAAATGTCTTATCCATAGAATCATCTGTAGAAATCCCAGAAAACAATTTCGGATTCAACAAGGCAAAAGAACTTGCAAACAAATTCAACCAAAACCAATGGCCTGACTTCGTTCCTAAAGAAAGCAGCAGATACAACAACACAGTACCTAACATTTATTTTCAAAGCGATCGTGCAGTCCCACAAAAGCCACTAAATACCATGAGAAAATGACGACAAGATTCCAAAAAAACAAGCACTGAAATGTAAATAAACCAAAACTAGAGAATCATTGGCATATTCACCATCCAAAATCAATATCACCGTAATCAATCAACGTTCAATCTTTTCATATTTTCAATAAATATTCATATTCTATTAATCCTTCAGTATCGACTCATAATTTTGTTTTGTACCTTCAGTACCGATTCATAATTTCATTTGCTGAGCCAGTTGCGTTTGAGAGCTATATCTTGATACTCATATATTAGAATAATACCCTGTCCTACCTGTTTGCAGGGTTAAATAACAATTAAGGAGTTGTAATATCTGAAATAAAATTATATTTTGATATGCAATATATTAAATTAAAGGTTTAACAGGGATAGTATCTCCTTGAGTCCACAAATTCGTG
Source organism: Furculomyces boomerangus (assembly GCA_003086725.1). Classification (NCBI taxonomy): domain Eukaryota; kingdom Fungi; phylum Kickxellomycota; class Harpellomycetes; order Harpellales; family Harpellaceae; genus Furculomyces; species Furculomyces boomerangus. The sequence continues at coordinate 52,635 of MBFT01000162.1, read as the reverse complement.
CAAATAGCATATCTATAACTATTATACAATAAATAAGAAAAAACTAATGAAAAAGGAAAAAACTAAAGAGGAAGTGAGTTTATAGTGGAAAAGACGGTTTATATACTTTTTTAAACCAATAAACTTTTGGTGATCATCGGTTTTAATGCAAACGAGTTTCATGTATGCATGTTATCGGAAATTCATGCAGATAAGCAATAAAAAGAATTTAAAATACCAGTGTTTACTAGTATCAATAACCATCGTAAACATTTTTAAAGCCGATTAATGCAAAAAAAAGGTGATAACCAAAATCAACTATCTAAAACAGGTTTGACAAAAAAAAACCCCTATTCAAGAAAACTTTTAACTCTAACCAAATCAAAAAAAGTATTTACAAAACAGTTTTATAATGGTGATATACAAGTTCCAATATTTTAGCTTGGTTGATCACAAAATAGAAATCTTATATTCTCTTGATATTTTTCTACAAGTTTGAAATATTTTGTTGGAAAGTTCGTTCTTATTGTTTTAACAATACAAGTGATTGAAAATGAAAAACTCTTTGTTCATAATAACAGTTAATGATTTTGGTGTAACGTTCTTTGAATCTTTTCGTGAATTAATGAAACACGAATACTCCTGTTTTCGTTTGTACTCTACCACATTTCACTAAACCCCTTCCGACTTTCATTTTCATAATGTCCGAAAATACCAGTACAGAATCACTAATTGGAAATGATATTCGCATATCAGCAAAACACCGTTATACAAAAATACGGAATCTTATTGCAAAATCCTTCAAATTTGGAGCGCTCATTTTCATCTTTTACTTGATTTTGAACTTCTTTACCATCCAGTTCAATTCATTGCATGAAGATTCAGAAAAAATTAAAAAGGATAATATGAGGAAACACGCTGTAAAGGATGCAATGAAACATGCCTGGAGAGGATACTCTGCTTATGCATATGGAAAAGATGAAGTACTACCCGTCACAAAAGGATGGAATTCAAAGTAAGATTTACTATTAACATTAAAGTATTTTTGAATCAAAAACATTTTCTTACAATTTATGTTTTTTTAGATGGGGAGGGTATGTCTTTTACCACACAAATAAAATTATTGGAACATCCAAATATTTCTATGGAATATGTTCCTTGGATTATTACAAGTTTCTGTAGATAATTTGCTTTACTAAACGCAATATAAAATAGATGGGGAGTTACTCTGATAGATTCTTTGGATACACTTTACATAATGGGAATGAAATCTGAGTTTAAACGAGCTAGGAACTTTGTCGCTGATATTGATTTCACAAAAACTGTAAGTGACCCAAAAACAATATATAGAACTTAAAAAGACAAAGTTAATTAAACCTTTTGACCTTTTTTTTCCGTTTATAATACCCGCTTAGATTGAAGGACATCATACTTCAGTTTTCGAAACCACAATAAGAGTGCTTGGAGGACTTCTTGGTGCATACGAGTTGTCTGGAGATGAGCTATTTCTAAAAAAGGCTGTTGAGATTGCAGACGTTTTGATGCCATCATTTCACACTTCATCTGGAATACCTTATCCTTATATAGATATAAATAGGTATTTTTCAAGGATAGATCATATAATTACATTTAACTAACTAATTTTTCTAACATACACGATTTCCTCCAAACGACAACTTGGATGAAACCGTTTTAAACTATTATTTGAAATCAACTATATATAACTTTCTATAGAAATTTTAATATGCTTCTTACTTACCCCCTTAAATATTTAGCCAGTCTCCAATAGACTCCAACTCTACAAATATTGCCGAAATTGGAACACTACAACTCGAGTTCCACAAACTGAGCTTCCTCACCAAAAATTTGGACTATTATGAAAAGGTAAGACCGACTATTACATTTTTGTCTTGCTATATTTTTTGAATTTCTCTTGGTGCCTGCATAAATATTTTCGAAACCTCTTTGTAACTATATAAACCAATTAACATAGACCGAACTAATCATTGATATTCTTGAAAAGTCTAAAAAGCCCATAAAGGGATTATACCCCATTTTGGTTGATATAAACACCAAAGAACTCAGTGGTATGTTTTTTGGTTAAATTATAAGGAACCATTTCATCTGTAAAATACAAATTTCTAATATCAATTCAATTAGGTAAGATAAGTGTAGGTGCAAGAGGGGACAGCTTTTACGAGTACTTGTTAAAGCTTTATATCATGCATGGAAAAAACAAAAATAAATACAGAGAAATGTGTAAGTTAATAAAAACCATTTTCACAATTATGAATCAACTAGTAAATTTAAATTTCTTTTAACTTGATAATGTGTGTTTTCTAAAATGCTTTTTGTTTCCAACTATCAATAAAATATAGATGAAGAGTTTGTGGACTCTTTTAATCAACATATTGTCTACAGGTCAAATGATGATAGCAAAATGGCATTTATGGTTGAACTTGACGGGGAAACATTAGAACCTATAGGAATTATGGAACATTTGGTAAGAATTTTATTAACTATACTCGAAGACCTTATATGAAAATTTCAGTATCCTAAAACTTTTGTGATTGTATGATCACAAGTGAAAATATATATTTTAAACTTTTTTTTGTTGTTTTTAGGCGTGTTTTATGCCAGGTCTACTTGCTCTTGGCTCAAAGGAGTTGAACAGACCAAAAGATTTGGAATTGGCAAAGGATCTAATGAAAACATGCTATTATACATATAAAATGATGCCAACAGGTCTAGGTCCTGAAAGTATTGAGTTTGAATTTGATACCAGTACCTTAAAAACCACTAATAAGAAAACAATAAGATTGAATGTTAATAAGAACTCTAGTAAAAAGGGAGAATTTGAACCAAGTTTCAGCATTCACAAACCTGAATATATATTACGCCCAGGTAACTAATCAATTCATAATTTAAATTCAGAGATAGGTTCAAATTCCATACAGGCACTTAAAATGTTTAAATAAACTATAGAGACTGTTGAAAGTTTGATGATATTGTACAGAATTACGGAGAATGAGATTTATCAGGTAAGAATTACACTTTTAATATTTAACGCCTGTTGACTGCATAGCAACATTATTAAATCTCATTTTTTATAGGAATGGGGATGGGAAATATTCAGTGCTATTGAAAAATATACAAAAACACCAATTGCATATTCAGCATATGATAACGTTGCAAACACAAACAAAATAAATTCCTGGTCTAACTCTATGGAAAGGTATAGAAGATTTTAAAATTAACGATTTTAAACTAAAACTATTTTTGTTGTATGTTCTAACAAAAACATTTGTGTTTTAGCTTCTTCCTTGGTGAAACCCTAAAGTATTTATACCTGTTGTTCAGCCCTGTTGACTACATATCCCTTGACAAATATGTGTTTAATACAGAAGCTCATCCTCTCAAAATAATTAAATAAAGACTGGGTTTGGTGTGTAAACTCATATGAATGTAGTTAATATTTTGTAGTAATTTCAAGAAATTATTAATAAAGCATAGCGAAAGTTGTTGATACAATCAAATCGAATTTCAGATATTTTTCAAGTTATCTTTGATTGTCAGTAAAATGATTGGCCGATTTTTTTTCACTAAAAAGCCAATTTTTGAACTTGATTTTCTTTATTACTTTTAAAATGTTTAGAGGAAATAGATTAGTTTATAGAGCGGTTAGAAAGTTTGAATTGGATTCAAATCCAACTAGCTTGTTACCCACAAATGGATACTGGAGAAATTCAGCTCTGAAATCTCGTTTCTATACAAGCATTCAAACTAAATTCACAACAGAAGGGGAAAAAAATATCTTTGATAAATTATTAAAACTGAATCCCACATCACTTTCAGTCTCAGACATTTCAGGTTTGTAAAAATTTAGTTGTTCCTTCTAATGATTTTTAGGTGGTTGCGGATCAATGTACTCTATTGAGATTCAAGCTGAAGAATTCAGAGGAAAACCTATGGTTAAACAACATCGAATTGTAAATGAAGTACTCAAAGACGAAATCAAGGGAATGCATGGCCTACGAATCTCGTCTAGTGCACCAAAAAACGATTCTTAGGAACGGAATACACAATATAAACACTTTTATTTTATTTAAAAAATGTTTTGAAAATAAATTACTCTGAACTTCATTCCTTGAACAGAGTTTCTTCATATTTTCTCTTTGAGCGTACAAGTCCTGGAGGCGCTTGTGAAGCCTCGTGCTGTAATAACTCAATTGGACATTTAGAAATCGGCGACTTCTCTATCATTTTACGCAAGTCGTATATAACTTCCGTATCATCATTTGACAAAAATGTGATTGCTACACCTTCTTTCCCTGCTCTTCCTGTACGACCAATTCTGTGTGTATAATCTAAATATTCAATAGTTAGTACATAATCTCTGGATTTCAGTTTGGGAAACTTACCTTCAATTGATTTCGCCATATCGAAATTAATGACCAAAGATACATCCTTCACATCAATACCTCTCCCAGCCACATCAGTTGCTACCAACAAATCTGCATCACCACTCTTCAGTTTCGCAAGTGCAAGTTCTCTTTGTTCCTGTGACCTTCCACCATGAAGAACCACAGCAGAATATCCACTTTTCGATACTAGTTTTAACAACGAATCTGCAGTTTTCTTCAAATTTACAAAAACAATAATTGGTGGAACATAGTCTTCTGACAGTAACTCGATAAGTCGACTCCTATAGTTAAAAAATTAAATTGGATTATAACGAATTTTTATAGCTTTTTTTTTTACCTTTTCCGTTCAACGTTGTTAATAAATTCTACTTTTTGGACAACTGTATCTACTGCTTGACCAGCAGTACCAATAGTCACTATTGCAGGTCTCCTCAAATATCTAAAATTTTAAATAAAAGGTTACAACCAAATCTTTGAATTCAAAAAAAACTCACTTTTTAGCAAGTCTTTCGACGAGTGGAGGCATTGTAGCCGAAAACATTGTCGTTTGTCTGTATCTAAGCACACTCCCCGAATGGGACTGAAGCATCTTGGAAGCGTCCTCGGCATCTTGAGTATCTGGCTTTATTTGAGAAACAGGGAGTGCATCAAGAATAAAATTCACGTCCTCTTCAAATCCCATATCAATCATTCTATCAGCCTATTAATATTAATG
>MBFT01000161.1:32319-46019 GCA_003086725.1 Furculomyces boomerangus | reverse complement strand
TAGTGGTTTTGAAATGAGTGAAAAAGTAGCAAACTAGAAAGTATAAAAGGTCAGCTTTACAACAATCTGAAAAATCACCTCAAGTGTTTGGTTTTTTGAATTCCATATCTCTATAAACGATTCTTATAATTTTATTAATACTTTCTTCAACAATATGAACAAACATCGAATACAACCTGCAACTTTATACAAATAAAACCACACCTTTTTTGTTCCTCAAACTTGAATATCAGCAAAAATTCTTAGTTTCCTTCAACATCTACAACTTTATAGATTTTTATTCCAATCTCTGTTTTTCCTAGTATTTATAAAACTGATTAAACCAGATGAATAATATATCTCTGTTTAGAAATGGTTTTAACTCTCATTTTAAACTAAACTCAGCTTTGTACCACCTTTCAATATTTAAGTTAACGTTATATTTTATTGAGACACTAAAACTTGAAAAAGGGATAATGGTCAGAATAAAAATCTATAGTCTTTGTTCATTTCTTGTTTTGTTCTGACAGATATTTTACCTGAAATTCAGATGAGAAAGCTGTTGATTGTCCTATTTTACCCACACTTGATTTACCCAAATGTTTACAGTAAATGAATCAACAAAAGAACAAAATTCACAAGAAACAAACGTGAATGAGATATTCCAGCTTTTTTTCAATACAAAGTTTTGGGATAAAAAGAATCCAAGAGTGAAACAATCAAAAGATTCAATAATATTAGAAAGAACTTTCACATCTTTTCATTTCAATCATGTTTATAAAACAATTCTAGCTCATTTGGGCTTGTGAAAGGATTATAAACAGAAAAAATTCAAGTAAAAGACCAAAATAATTACAATGTGAGAAATTCAGGATAGTAAAGTTTCAGAGTGAACGGCTTATAATAAAAATTCTATCAAGAATAACATTTCTATATTAAAATAACATTATTCACACTTGTGAGATGTGAAAGCGTAATTTTATTCTTTCTTCGCTTTTGTTTTTCTTTATTCATATGATTTTTATGAATCAGAAGGGCTACAAATGAGATACAGATTTATTTTTAGTATTTTATATATTGTGTTTATTTCTGAACAAAGATAAAGGATAAAAATGAAAAAGTATAAATATGGCTTCGCTTCTTTCAAAAGTTTGTTAGAATATATTCATCAATCTGTTTTCTTTTTAAAAATGAATTTTGAAACTGTACTTGCCTGTGGACGTTGCGAAAAAATTATTTCTATTCATGTAAGAGTAAAAATCGTTTTTTATATTTCTTATATATCTAAAATATACAATCTATATAGGCACAAAAGAATGAATTAAAAAAATATTTTGAAGCCAAGAAGGTGGCACAAGATAGAGGCATAGCACCTGATTCTGTTGGAACTATTCTTCTTCCAGTTGATATAAAAAATGCTTTTTCTGAAGAAAAAAGGTTTACTCAAAAAGACATCAAAGAAATTGTGTAAAGTACAAACAGAGGTTTTCTTGTTCTTGTGGAGAAGAACTAGGATTTACTATAACTCGAAAGTGTTTTAAAGAAGAAGGGCACTGTAAAAAGAGGGGTCCTAGTGGTGGCAGCATATTTTGGGTGATAGATGAAAAAAGAGTTTTTATTGTAGACCCAAGAAACAGAAACATCAATAATACAATCATTTATGACACTGCACTATCCAAGCTTGTCTCATATTTGAAATAATTTTATACTAGTACATTTTGTCGTTTGATTTAAATAAAAGCTTTATCAGCATTTCCACAATCGATTTAAGCAATTCAACGATATTTGTTCAGCAATATTACTTGTTATAAAATAAAGTATTTCTTGAAATATTAAGATTTTGATAATGTAAACGATCTTTGTTTATGGGGTTACTTGGTCAATTCTAAATCTGGTATAACTTTGGGAATATTGTGTATTTGGAAGTCGAGAATTTCTCGATTTATTTTTCAAAAACAAAGAAATTTGGGTGTTGAATGAAAAAAAAGAGGGGCTTAGAGAGCGGAGGCACCAGTGATAACTTCGATAAGTTGGTTGGTAATGACGGCTTGGCGACCACGATTGTATACAAGAGTGAGTTTTCCAATAAGATCTTTTGCGTTGTTTGTGGCGTTGTCCATAGCAGTTCTTTTGGCAGACATCTCAGAGGCATGACCTTCTACAATGGCCCAGTGGATGTTGTTGGCAAACAAGAATTCGTTGTAGTTTTCAAGGACACCATCGGGAACTTCATAGATGGAAAAGTTTGGAGCCTGGACAATTTGGCCAATGTCGTAAGATGGCAAGACTTGAGCTTCGTATGAAATAGGACTAACAAATTTGTTGTAAACGATGTCAGCAACATCGAATTTGAATTCTGGATCTTCAAGAATTGTTGAAGCAATAGCACAAGATTCTTCAAAAGATGGGACTGCACGACCAACTTGGTTGAAGTGGGCAAGTACATTTTGGGGGAATACACGCTGAATCTGTACTTTAGATTTGTCACCAATAATTATAACTTTCTCTTCTGGGAAGTCAGCCAAGCGTCTACGTGTGAACTTTGAAACAGAGGAGTGGATACCACCACAAAGACCTTTGTCAGAAGAAGAAATAATAATTAATTTTTTGGCATCCTCAGATTCCTGAACTTGGGAAATTTTAGCGGTTTCTATTGATAATTGGTAAAATAGAATTATAAAAGCGTTTGTATTTAGAAACAAAAGAATTTTACATAAATAGGAAAAAGAATTGTTAGTAGAAAAACCAAAGATAATTGCGTATAAAATGATCTTACCAGCTGCAATGATTCCGTTTTGACGAGAAGCTTCCATAGCACGTTGAGCACGAGCGGTTTTTGTTGAAGCAATCATCTTCATTGAATTGGTGATTTTGGAGATGTTTGTAATAGATTTTAAACGGAGTTGGGCTAAAATGTTTTAGAGGTTCAATTGTTAAACAAAATATTCAGGGATGGTTAAATCAAAGAATGTGCAAGTGATTGTTTAAGAGATCTTACTTTCTTTGAGAGTTGCCATATTTCTAGTTTGCTGGGCCCTATAGAATGAATAAAAGAAAAATGATATAGTGATGATGTATAAAAGGGAATATAAAAATAAAAACTTACTGGTTGATGGCAATGGCGGATTTTGCCAAAGGCTGGAGACGCTTTGAAGCAAGATTGAGGTTGGAAATCATCCTAATTAGGGCAGGATTAGTAAGGGGGGAAATGAAAATCAGGGATAGATCTTTTTTTCAAGAAATGAAGGAAATTTAATAGAAAATCTTCAGAGTATTTGCGAAACAAGAATTGATCGGAGTTTGGGAGAAAGTTTAAAGAGAAGATTGAGTACCTGATTGAAAACTGGAAAGATGGAATTTGATCACAGGATTAAACAGAAAAGAAAAGATGTAAACTATGATAAAAAGCAACTACAACCACAAACGAAACGGATCTTGAAGGATAAGACTTTTCATGTTCTTATCTCTCCTTCTTATTGGTACATTGAATCTACACTTTTCAATCTAGCCAATGAGTATAGCTGCTTGCTTTTTTTATAGGCTCAGCACTTGGGCCATAGAATTTGATATTTTTATTGGCCAGGCTATGTTTTTTCTGCCAATGGAATTAGTTTGATTATTTTTATATTATTGGTCATTTTTTCCTAATTGATAACCAAATTTTCTGAGATCAAACTATTTCTTTGTTTTTGAAACTTGTTATTTCCACCAAACTTATCTATAGAAAGCTAATTTCTAGAATTTTATAACAATGCTTTATTCAATCAAACATGCTATAGCATTCAACAAACCTGTTTCTAGACGTTTCTTCACTGCTTTTAGTGCTCTAAACAGCTCGAAAGATTCGATCAAGGTGGATACAAAGTTGCTTTCCCAACTTCGAAAAGAAACCCAGATTCAAATTTCAAAGGCAAGAGAGGCGCTTCAAGCTTCAAACAACAATTACGAAAAAGCCCTTGAATGGATACGTCAAGACATGCTTATTTCAGGTGCCAAAAAAGCAGAGAAAGTTCGTGATAGAGCAGTAAAAGAAGGTGTTGCAACTACTTTTATTGATCAAAATCATGTATCTGCTTCAGTTATACAGGTAAATTTATTATTTTCTAACAATTTTCAAGAAGGAGATGCAAAATGATATATTCGCATTTAAATTGAATGCAAGAAAAAACGTTACTGATACCAATTATTTTGTTTTCAATATAGCTGTCTTGTGAAACCGATTTTGTTTCAAAAAATGAAAACTTTTTGCAATTATCTAATGATATAGCCCGTAATGCGGCATTGCTTTCTTCTGAAAAGCTTCATGTTTTGGATACTCAGAATTTGCTTGACAGCAAGATAACTAGTAGTTCTGAAGGAATAACAGTATCCGAGGCAATAAACCAGTGTATATCGAAACTTTCAGAAAATATCAAAATACACGGAGCTGTTGGAATCAACTTGTCGAACAACGGTTCAAACCACAAAGACTTTTACATTTCTTCGTACACACATAATTCGTATGCACCATTCTCAAACTCTGGAAAAATATCAAGTTTGGCTGTTTTTAAAGTAAAAAAAGAACTCCATGAACACCCCTCGTTTAAAAAGCTTTCAAAGAGAGTGGCACAACAAATTGCAGGATACAAGCCTACACACCTTTCAAAAACAGAACCTTCAAAACAACTTGAAACTGATGGTATCCAAACCTACGAATTTGATGATCCTAGCCAAGTGCTTCTGAACCAGGACTTTATGTTTGGTGAAGGAACTGTAGAACAAGCCATATCAAATGTTGCAGAGGAGATTGGATCACCTATTGATCTAGTCTCGATTTCATGGTTTGAAGTAAAATAGATATTTGGCTATACAAAATGAATGGATGTTTTTTAGAATAAACAAAAGTCATGTGACGTACGATTAGAAATTTTCTCATGCAAAATTTTTAGTTGGGCTTAATTTGTTGTTTTTCTCATGAAACAAACTTTATGTCGGCTTGATTTGTCATTTTTCTCACGAAATATTTTGCTTTTCCCATGTACCATCAGATTGCCTTTTATTTCCCCTGTTTCATAATATTTTGTTTTGCCATTTTTCTCTGTTTCCCACATTTATTATGGGTTCTTTTTATCTTTTAATCCTTCCTGATAACAACTAATATACTAAAATGTACACACTCATAAATTATAACCGATTGCTTCTAAACAAAACCCTCAATAACACCTTAATCACACTTCCAAACATAAAACTAAAAAGACCATTTTCAGCTTCAACAGATGCAAGTTCCACGTTAGCTTATCCAGCAAGCTTCACAACAAACGAAGATATGTGTAAGTTTAAACACCGCTTTCTTTTTCATATGTTTCATTTGCTTGTTTTGTACTTTTACCTCTATACTCATAGTTTCGTTGATTTTGATTTTAAATTGTTTAAATCTATACTAACCTTATTCTTGTTACATTAGATGTTAATCCCATGTCTAGGTACAATTTCTTGTTCATAATCTATTGAATACAAAAAGTTTTACTATACAAAAATTTTCTAATGATTGTTGTTGTTTTGTTATACCAAACAGAACCATAAAGGCTACCTTTGTTACTCCAGAAAACAAGGAGTTTGATGCAATAGGGTTGATAGGTTCTTCTCTTTACCAAATGGCAAAGAATTCAAATATACCAATTGCAGGCATGTTAACTAGCTTCCACTGTTTCTTTTATTAATGATTTTGGTTTTTTAGGAATATGTGGTGGTAAAAAAAATTGTACTACATGTCATATCATTTTAGAAAAACATGTATATAATAATATCGATCCGCCATCAGAAGAAGAGGAAGACATATTGGATTTATCCATGGGAAACCAACAAAAGTAATAATACAACACGTTTATCTAATTTATTTTACAACACTTTCCAATACGTATCAATATCTCTCTCTGAAAACGTTCACTTTAATTGTTTATAAATATACTTTTAGTCCTATACCAGGAAGATCCAGGCTTGGTTGTTGTGTTATTGTTTCCAAAGGACTTTCGGATGCCCGAATAACAATCCCATGGTCCTCAATGAAGTGAAAATATAGGAAATAACACACAAAAAAAACATAGATAATCTACGGCCGATCACCCTCGAAGTTTGATTGAACTTTAGATTTACACATTTAATAAGAAGCTTTTTGGCGTATAAAAGGTCAATTATATTTGATATCCAATTAACAGTATTATTATTTAAAAAATTGATTTGGAGATTTCATAAATAAAAAACCATAATCAAAAAAAAAAAATGACGCAGGAGGTTATGCTCTTACAAAATTGGATGAGCTAAAAGTTTGGTTGAACTTTAACATTTGGTTTACTTTGTTCACCCAATTGATTCTGGTAGCATTCAATGTTATACAAGGTATTGGATGTTCTGAACTCTTGATCTATTTCCATAAATTAGTTGTATTTTCTAAACACTTGTAACATATATAAATTATTATTAGAATAACTTACTGAAATGTAATCACCAAAACTAAGTTTCCCCAAATACATCCCGTCAGCAACCAGTGTAGTATATCCCCTACTTTGTTTTGAAAGCTATTCCACAAGGATTGTTAATTCAAAGCATTTTTTTAAGAATCAAATAACGATTTGTAATAAAACATACCTCTAGTTTTATCATTGCATCTATAGGCAAAACAATCGAACGAAAAGATAAAGATCTTGGACAAATTGGTGTTATAACAGTGCTTTCTAAAGCTGGATGCATTAAAGGACCGCCTAATAATTGATTTCATTTATGATACACACGGTTTAATGCCATTTCTTGAGTAATAAAATTAGATATAATTACCTGCAGATAAAGAATATGCTGTAGAGCCAGATGGTGTTGAAACTACCAATCTAAATAATAATTTCAGTTAAGAGGAATTAGATTTGTGATAGCTAAAAAGTTTTAGAAAACGTCGTTAATATTCCTGTTAAAAAAGGATATCAAAAAACAATCCTTTGGGGATAAATGTAAATCATAATATTAAAAATATTTAATAGAGTTGAAATTAAATACCCATCAGCAACAACAGTAGTAAGAATTTGATCATTGATATAAGTATTAAGTGTCGTTAAATGTTCAAAGTGGCCTCGATGAATAGTTACTTCATTCATTGCTGTTTTCATATCAATATTCATATTATCACCATTTGCTTTGTGACAAGTGAAACCAAGTCTCATCCGATACATAACATAAAAATTGTCATTAATAAACGAATTTATCACATTTTTAAAGTTTTTGAAATCTAAAATTTAGTTTTTGTTAGAAATGATCTTCATAGAAAAAAAGTTACCAAAAGGCAAAAGAAATCCAAGGGTTCCCATTGAAAATGATAAAATTGGAGGAATCTTTTCTTGGAATAAAGATGATGCCCTTAAAAGAGTCCCATCACCTCCCAATGTGATTATAAAATCAATTGACTTTTTATGAACATCTAATAAAGATTAACAATGTTAGTTTTAAACTTTTTCGTCAAAAATAATGATTTGTTCATAAATCAACAAATTTTCAAAATGGCAACATGAAGTATATGGTTTATTTGTATATTTAATCGACTTACCAGGTTCATATTCCTCAAATCTAAAACCAAGTTCGGATATCTTTGGAACAATTGAAGACTCAACATAAATAGTTACATATGGATACTTTTCATTCATCCATCTAGATATTAACAGCAAAAGTAAAATCAGTACGAAAAAAAATCCAAATCATCCAGAAAATCAGAAATTTTAAGATGTTGATATAAACATATTCCGAAATATCAATCCGAGAAAGTTTAAACTTACGTTGAAAGGCTTTTTAAGGCATTGACCGTGGTTTCAACACCAGATTTCATTACGACCAGAGCTTTACTAGGTTTTCCATTTATCCATTTTGCATGGTTGTCATCCATTAATGCACTTCTATTTAAAAAATATGTTGTAAATTTAAAATGCTTCGAAAGCTTCGAAAGAAATAAAAAAGATAGCTTACTCATAGTGTGGTGTTTTAGTTACGTCCATTTTGTGATCTTGATAAAGTCTTGAAGAAGTGTGGTATAGGGACTTTTTGACTCTATTGGATCTCAAAAATAGATGATTTGGAGTACAAAGTTGGCTTTTGATAAGAGGTAAAGTCTGAGACTTTGGATAGCAGCTCCTATAAACTGGAAGTAGCTTTGTAGATAGGCATGATCTCATTTTGGAATCAAATGGAGAAGATATAAGTTAAAAATCAAAAATATTTGTTTAGTTTAAAGAAATAAGCTTTGAAAATGGCTTGAAGAATGTTTGTCACAAAGATGATTTATCTCTTCCCAAGTACAAAAATAGTTTTCACAACTTTCAGTTTATTTTCATTGGATATTGTCAGTTTTACAAAAATACAAAACATTTCCTATTTACCAAATCAAACCTTTGTCTCCAATAAAAATATAAATTCTTTGTTTTCATCTAAACATTTAAATTCACCTCTTTGACATGCTACCTACCAACAATAGGTCTTCATTGAAAAAGAAAGATCCAAGATCTCTTTTACAATCTTCTGATAGAAGACTTACAACAGGAAGTTTGACTAGAACCAACTTACAACCAATCCACAGCACATCATCTTTATCATCTAATCCAGAAGCTGATAACATATCCGAAAAAAATCTGGTTGATCCTGATGGAACAGGCAGTAAGTTTCATGTTGGAAAAGTTGTGATAGCTCAAGAGAAAAGAGGAACAATAAGATTCCTCGGTGAAACTTCATTTTCTGCCGGGATTTGGGCAGGAATTGAATTGGATGAACCTCTTGGAAAGAATGATGGAACAGTCCAAGGTGTACGATACTTTCAAGCCAAACCAAACCATGGTCTCTTTGTAAGACCATCTCAAATAAAACAATTCAATCCTGAACTCCCTCCCCCCATCGAAATCAAGACAGAAAATAGAAGACAATCAACACGAATTCCTTCGATTGGAAGTAAAACTCCACTTAAAACCATCAGTGGAATATCAGAGAATCGTCGCCAAACCTTAAATATAAGTAGAAGCTCTTCTATGAATTCAAAGTCCCCAACTCCTCCCCTTAGTGGTAGAAACTCGAGATCAGGCTCTTCAAGAGGAAACATTCCATCTTCTTTGAGTAGCCAACATATTGACAAAAAAGGTGCAGAGCTGTCAAGTAGTGCCAGTTTTACGAGTATCCCTGAAGCTTCAAACTTACAAGATACTATCCCAACTGTTATAATCTCTGAGAGAAGAGAAAGGATTGATGATGATACAAGTCAATCAAACAAGCATATAAAACTTACTGATGGGCTAATAACTGAATCTGATCAGGAACTAGAAAGTCCATCTAATTTGGATACAAACAACCCCAACAAAGATATTGACTCTAATATGAATCAAGATAACATGGATGCAAAACAAACATGGCGACCTGCGCTTTCAATGAGTGAATCAATAATGTATGAGAACTCAAGTAAGCCACTCAAACAAAACCAAATGATCCCTTTAGTTCAATTCGAAGAAGTTAAGGCGAAACTCAAATTTCTGGAACAAAAAAGAAGCGAAGAAAGAACACTTGTTCTTGAAGCTGAGGAGTTAAAAAGCATACACGGACAAACAATGAGAACCCAAGAAAGATTAGTTTCCAAAATCAAAGAACTATCTTCGGAACTTCAACAAATGAAAACTGATCTAAAAAAAACTCAAGAACAAGTTCAAATTTTAGAAATAACTCTTGATGAAGAGAGAGGTACCCTGGAACTTGTAACTGTTGAAAAAGAGATGGCCGAAGAGCAATCTGAGGGTCACAAGCAAGATTCATTGATTTTAAAAGAGCAATTGGAGGAATTACAAGACAAAATCAAGTTATATGAAGGTACTGAAGCTGTAGGGTCGTCAGAGAATTCATCTTTGGAGTTTGCTCAGATACGTGCCAAGAATGTCAGACTTGCTGAAGCTCTTAGGATGTTAAGAGACGAGAAAGAATCCGAGGTAGATGAATTGAAAAAACAACTACGTGATTTCGAAAAGGAATCAATTGCTGGTAAACAAATTTCAGTTATTATGGAAAATCAAAAAAGTCAAATTGAACAACAGAACCAAGTGATTGAAGACCTTAAGCAAAGGCTAGAGGATGTAGAAGACTCTGAAGAGTTGATATCAGAATTAAGTTACAGAAATTTGAAGCTAAACGAACGGGTTGGTGATTTGGAGTCTCAAGTAGAACACTGGCAATCAATGCATGAAGTTAGTGAGGAAATGTATGAAGGTCATGTTGATGAAGTTAAGCAATTGAACTCTGAAATCGATAGGCTAGAATGGCAAATACGTGAACGTGATTTGGCATTGAAAAATACTAAAGAAACTCTTGATGAAAATGTAGCAATGCTTGCCCGATTTAGGGATGCTGTTGCTCAACTCCAAGATGAGCAGAAAAAAGCTCTTGAACGTGAACATGAAATGCAGTTACAAGTTCAATCAACTGGTGAAGCTACAAAAAATTTAGAAAATCTTGCCTTCAGTGCAGGAAGAGCTATGCAAACAGTAACTTCACGAGGAATAGAACTAGAACTACAAAAGTTAGAGGCACGGCAAGCCAGAACGCAAATAAAGCTGTTTAGTATGTACCTTCCGAATGACATAGACAAAAATGATCTTGATAGTATCACGGGATTGCTGATGCTACAGAAAGTATCATTTAAGGCTGATTTGATATGTAAACAGCTAGAGCAAAGATCTGAGGGTAACGAGAATGTCAACAGAGAATTTTTGAATACAGCAGTGACAAGAAGACAACTTATTCTTTGTGCCAGAGAGGCAGAAGTTATAGCTGCAGCTATAAATACAGCATCCGAAGATGAACTGTCTAAACTAGCAGTTTTACTTTCTGAAGCAACTGCAGCTGATCGCCATTTGAATGAGCTTCTGGAATATGTTATGAAAGGAGAAATCACGATACAATTCACTGCTAAACAGGCAGAATCAGTATTGTCTATACTTGACAGAATGAATGCTAAGACAATGCATCTTTCAAATTCATATGTAGACCAATGCAAAATACGTCTTTATGTATACAATTTTGGTTATTATGTTGACGAAATCCAATGTAACCTTCTTTTGATTGTCCAGAAGCTACCTTTTGCTTCCGAGGCCATTGAATCTCTTTTAAAGACACTGAAAGCTATAAAAGTAATCTTGATAAAATCTCAGATAAAATTACAGGAATTGAAACAAGGTAATTTGGAAATAGATTTGGATTCAGCAAGTGTATTTTCAGGTATTTTGGGACATATGGAAAGAGTAAAGAAATTCTTTGTTTATTTACAAAACTTGGAACCATGGCTTTTTGAGGATAGTTCTGAGGCATCAAACCTTGTTGAAATTGATGAAAACAAGTTTATAAAGATTTTCAATGATGCAACTCAGAGTGTTTATGAAAAAGCTGACAATTATTTGTTGGAGAATTTAGGTGCTGATTTGGAAATATCCAAGAATAACAGCCAAGATATTTATGATCATTTCTGTGATAAATCCATAGTACATGCTAAAGAAGCTCCTATCTCACCATGGGAAGCAAGGGCAAAACGTATTAGTAGTGGAATAAAAGAGCGTGAAGATTCTGAAAAGCAAATAGTTGTCATGAAGAAAGAGTTGATGACATTGGCAAAATCTGTAAAGCAGCGCGAATTGCAAATAGAAGAAATGAGAGCACAAACACAAGTTTTGGAGAGGCGTTGTACCCAATTGAAAGACTATGAAGGATTATTCAAATCGAATTCAACAGAGTTAGAAAAGGCTCAAGCGATTAAAAACGAGCTTGAAAAGTTGGTTGAAAGTCTACATTCAGAAATTGATAACTTGAAAACTGAATCTCGAAAAATGTCTTCTAAAGTTACTAGCCAGAATATTGAAACCAACTTGCCACTAGATTCCAATACTTATAGAAATGTTGATGGTGCCGTTATAACTGAAAGTGAAGGTTTTGGAAACTTGAATGATAACAACCGTATCATCGATCAACTAGGCCAAAGCGGTATTTCTATAAGCAAACCGATATCTGATCAGGTACTCCTAAGACAACTACATGCTTGTAGACTCAACTTAAAATTTGCTAAAACTGAGGAATCGAGATTGAAATCGATTATTTCAGAGGCAGGTAGTCGATTAAGTACAAATAGGGATATGATCAGATCAAGCATACTAGCTAATTCTTCTACTAACACCAAGAAAAACTTTGCTATACCTAACGGTTTAGTTGAGGCAAAAACCTTGGTTAAAGATGCTATGCTTCTGGCAGCATCAGCTAGAATGGTAAAACTAGGTCCAGTTGAGAATTCAGATGAAAAAACAGAAAAAAAACCAATTTTATACAATGCTTACTGGCAATTGATGGGAGCTGAAAAGGCTTTGGCGAAGAAAGCATTAGACTTGTCTTCAAAAATGATTTAAACTTTTATCGATTCTTTTAACTTTATTTATAAATAGTAAAATTCGGAATCTATGCACACTGATGCTTTCTTTTCATCAATATTCTTTTTTTACTTTTTCTAATTGGAGGCAGTCCCAAAATTCCAAACTTGAAATGGTCGCTTTTGGTTGGATTTTCAATAGGGTCCAAGTTTCCAAATCCGCTAGATTTGATTTCTTCTGTTGGGTCGACCAAATCTGATCTTTGTTTACCCATACTTTTCATTAGTGTATTAACCTCAGAAATAGATTCAGATTTGTTATTTATTTTATTCCCTTCGCACAAAACTACATCGTCATCAGAATCCATAATTTTCATACTTTTTTTCTTACCATTTCTTATGTTTTGTTCTTTAGTTTTGTTGGAATCATGAACTGGATGTTTTTTATTCATTAATGTTTCTTCATCCAAATCATCACCAAAATTTACTGATTTATGACTCAATTCATCTGACTTTTCATCGTTTTTAAAGCGATTTTTATCATCAGATTCCTCATTTTCTGAGATTTCTACTTCATTACTGTTTCCAGTTTTATCTAGAATTAAATCTAGAGGTTCTGCTATTTCAATAACCTTATCTTCGCAATTTTTGGAATTCACATCAGATTCCTTTTCCTTTAAATCTTTATTAACTGAATGATTTACTTCCGAAATTTCAAGTTGGCCACTGATTTTTGGATCATTAGAAGCTGAAGAATCATCAGGTAATGATACTTCATCATTGGGGTTATCTAGAGGTTTTTTAATTAAAATTTTATCATTTTTGGAAATACTGTTACAATCTTTCACTTTGGAATCAGTAGGACTTTCTATTTCTGAATTTGAACAACTATCTGTATTATGATGTTCAATTAATTCATCATTCAATTCGATTGGATCAAAGTTTGTATCTTTTTGACTATTTAGAACTGAGTTGATATTATTTTGAGTTTGGTTCAAATTGCTTTCGTTGGTTGTTGTTGATTTTTGAGATGAAGATAAAGAGATATCTAAATTGTTTTCAGATAATGGATTAGAAACTGATATTATTGTTGGACCTTCTAAATCCGAATCACTTTTTAAGGATTTAGTTTCCTTTTTGAAATTTTTATTATTAGGTTTTCCAGTCACTCTACTTTGCATGTTATTGTCTTTTTTTGTTTTTTGTGAACTTGATATCTGTACAGGTCTTCTTAATCCCAATGTTTTTGGTTTTTTTATACTGGCTGGATTAAGCGTATTTAATATATCAGTATCTTTAGTTTCTTCGCTGGAATCATTTCCGTGGATGGTAC
>MBFT01000161.1:14649-28772 GCA_003086725.1 Furculomyces boomerangus | reverse complement strand
TTTTAATAGTAAAATAGTACTAACATTCCAAAGTGTTTTGTTTTCACGAATCACATTTATTATTCAATGAAGCAACCAAAATGGCTTTGGAAAGTCAAGTGCTTGTTTAGATTGCATCTGAGATTTACATTTTACAAGCTAATTAAAATCATTGTCTTCAACATTCTTTAACGACACAAAAATGAAATCATTTTCAATTCAAAATAAAAAGTTTTAACAATACTAAAAAAACGCCAAAAACAATGGTTGATTATTCAATTTAATAGGAACTTTTGGCGTCAAACGTTTTATTTGGTTGGCGAAGCTGGAGTTGAAACATGTCAATTAAAGTATGAGAAGCTTTTACGAGGGCGTTGGTATAATAACATAATGGATAAGAATGTGCAACTACAATAAAGCTGTAAATAAACCCAAAACAATTGGAATTGTCCAAAAAGGTTCTACAAGTGATTAGAAAAGTATATAAAGGCAAGGAATTTCCTTAAAAAAACTCATACTAGCACTAGTAAAATCATCAACTCACTCAAACAAAAAATGAATACCATCAAAAACATCACTCTCGCAGTCTTCATGCTTTTTGCACTTTTGCAATTTGTCGTAAATGCTCAAGTAGACAGCAACTTTAACCGTGGCTGCAGACCCAATGACCAAGTATGTGACAGATTCAACCGCAATGCTTTCTTCCAATGCAGACGTGGACGCTTTGTTCGTTTCAGATGTCCAAGAGACCAAGTATGTATCAATGTCAACGTCAATGGACGCAGAAGAGTTAGATGTGTCAGAAGAAGACTCTAAATAATTCTGTATCAGAAATGAAATTTGGCTATTATTTCTAGCTATTGCATCAATCCCCTTTCAATTGCATTCCAAAACCCTTATCCCCTTCGAACTGCATATGCGCCTATACTTATTTTCAGAGTTATTCTTTAAAAAGTTCTTTATTTAATAAATCTGAAAACACTTTTTTTACTTCTTTTCTTGGGGTTTTTTCTTAACTCATTTTTAAAGTTTAGAAAAGGTTTAATAAAACTTGTTATAGATTGTATTGTGGATAAGGTACTTGTAGAAAAAAACCAATGGATTTGTTCAGGAGCTTTTTAACCCAGTTTAGAGTTTGCTCTTCAAAGAATTTCTTTGTGCCAAGTTTTGGATATGTTGGAATTTGATTACTTCGGCAGCTGAAGGAATAAAAAGTTCCATTTTCTTTGGTTGTAGTTCAGGAAAGTTTTTGTCAATAGATTCAAATAGAAGTTTGGCGAGAATGTCATTTCCTTTAGAGTTGAGATGTAATCCATCAAGGAAAAATTCGTTGTAACCTAGCCATCTAGTATCAGTAGTACTTTTTTCTGAAAGCAATTTGGATTTGGATATTTTAATTTCCTTTTTGATTCCATCAAAAACATTTACAACGGGAACGCCAAGAGCCTTGCCTATTTCCAAAGTTGCATCCACATATTTTTTGGTAAAGCTTTCCCCTCTGTCCATTCTAGTTTTTCTTTTCAAACAGTTATCTTCCCACATGGGCTCGCAAACCGGCAATGGAGTTATCAAAACTATTTTGGTTTCAGGCGAATAAGACTTTGAACTGGGATCCCTCACATGCAAAATCATTTCAATCATGTTTTGTTTAAACTCTTCCAAAGGGACATGAACTGGACTGAATTCTAAAGCTGCATCGTTCACACCAAGCATAATTGTAACCAATAATGTTTTTTGTTTCCTTTTACTTGCAAATCGCTTCAAAATAAAGCTAGGAAAATCTCCAGAGTTTTGAATATCACTACTCTCATGACTTTCATCACCGCTAGATTTTTCAGGAAACAATGAAAAAAATATATGCTTTGACCATCGAGTATTAAATCCTATAAAAAAGTACCAACCATTTAATTAATTTGAAATCAACTCGAGTATAAATCAATAATTTACCCGCAAATCCCCTATTGAACACATCAAGTCTTCTTGAATATCTGTTCGCAAGTTGTGCTACCCATCCTGAGTTTTTAGTATTCCAACACCACTAGATTGGTTTTTGTAAATATTTTTTTTTCAAAATGCATAGTCAAAACTGTGAAAAGTATTTACCTCAGTACTAGAACCACCAAAAGCAATAATATTGTCATAACCCGGAATTTCTGATATCGGCATGTTGAAATTTCAAGCTTTGTAGTTTAAAGGGGTATGGAATTTGATTAAGCCATTCATATAATGTACTTTGCTCAAAAAAGTTATAACCAACCCGAGTCACACCAAAATTTGGTTCACACAAGATAAACTCCTTTTTGAAAAAGTTTGTTTCATAGTTTTTATTTAGTTTCAAATTTCAATAACAGTAGAAAATATAAATCACCACAGGATTATAAAATCTGTTTCATTGGTGCAGTGTCTGGAGGAAGTCTCTAAGATGGTTATTAATCTCGTTAGGTCTTTCTGAAAGTACCCAATGTCCAGCATCCATAATATGCTTTTTAGTGAGGTTAGGAATGTAGTTGTGCATGTTTTCGGTATAACTAGGAGGAAATACGGGATCGTTTTCGACTGTAATCATAAGACATGGAACTTCAATAATTTTACCAGTAAAACCAGCTTCATTCTCCTCATCCCAATTCATGTCGTATGTTTTGTATTGATTCAAGGGTCCTTCAAATCCATGGATGCTGAACTGTTGGACATAGTAATCCAACTCTTCTTTACTAATAAGTGGACTTCTCTTTACTCCTTCTGCTGATTTTATTGTTCTTTCTTCCAAGGGAACCCTTGTGCTTGTGACTGAAGAGCGAACAATGTCGTCATGGCTACGATGTATGGTCATCAAAAATAACTCCGTGTTATTATTAAAATCTTCTGCAGCTTTAGGAGTTCTTAAAAATGTCATATATGTCCAATTTGGACGCATTGCAACTACATCTTTCAAGAGAAATTTCTGTGGTAGTGTTGGAAAGTAAGGTGTACACACAGATATCACCGATTCGACATAAGTTGGATGATACAAAGCAGCACGCCAAACCATATTACCTCCCCAATCATGGCCAAGCCACACAGCCCTCTTAATGTTGTTTGCATCCAAAACTCCAATAATGTCTGCAATTAAACCCTTATTACTATAGCTTATAAGATCTTTTTCAGAAACAACAGGTGAGTCTGATTGTCCGTATCCCCTGACATCAGGTGCTATAACTCTGTAGCCAAGTCCAACCAAAAATGGAATCTGGTGTCTCCACCCATACCATATATCAGGAAATCCATGAACACAAACAATAACCTTGTCCGAGTTTCCTTGGTCTACATAGTGTATCTTGTTGTTGTTTACAGTTGTGAATCTGTGGTTGAAGGACGAAGGATCTTTGGGATTCATTCTGAATAAATAAATGGATATGAAAATACAGGAAATCGATAGAAACCTAAAGGATATTTTGAATGTTGTTGGTATTTAAGTGTATGAATAAAGGGGGTATTTGAAACAAGATATTATCTTGTACAACACAAACTTTCAAAGTTCCAAGTTACAACTGTGTTATCAGATTGGAGTAAAAGCTTGTCGACTTGGAATTCAAAAGTAAAAAAAGAAATGCATCATATAGTACCTTTTTTCTCTCTCACAAACTAGCATACAAGTAATAGATCTTTTAACAAAAATGTAATAAACATTTTTTGACTGACATCAAGGTCAAGAAACCTCAACATGTCAATTTTTTATAAACAACAGCTCTTTATTGATTCTGTTTCAAGTTGGATATATTTTTATAGTGCTTTTAACTTGCCATTCTAATGAGGTCTGTATTTAACTTTTTGTTGAATTCGCTTGATTCCTAACTTGTGTATACCATATTTTCAAATGATTTGACACTTTTGACTTGTGATAAAGTGTGAACAAGTTCAAATAAAAAGTTGACTTATCTTGCGGTATTCTTTCTTGAAAATATGGTTAGTTTTATGGGTTTTATTTAGTTTCAAATTTCAATAATAGAGAAAATATAAATCACATCACGTTGTTACAACTTGTTTTGTGGATGAATTGTTTGGAGAAAATCTTTGAGATGTTTATTAGCCTCGTTAGGTCTTTCCGAAAGTACCCAATGTCCAGCATCCATAATATGCTTTTTAGTGAGGTTAGGGATATATTTGTGCATATTTTTTGTGAATGCAGCGGGAAGTGCGGGATCATTTTCGACTGTAATCATGAGACATGGGATTTCAAGAACTTTGCCAACAAAACCAGCCTCATTTTCTTCATCCCAATTTATTTCGTGGGTTTTGTATTGATTCAAAGGTCCTGCAAAACCATGGATACTATATTGTTGTACATAGTAATCTAATTCTTCTTTGCTAATAAGTGAGCTTCTCTTGATTCCTTTCACTGATTTTATTGTTCTTTCTTTCAAAGGTATCTTTGTACTCATGACTGAAGAACGAGCCATATCACCATGATTACGAAGTATAGACATCAAAAACAATTCCTTCTCGCTATTCAAATCTTCCAATGCCTCAGGTGTCCTGAAAAATGCTTGGTATGTCCAATTTGGATGTTTCGCAACTATGTCTTTCAAGTACACTTTCTGTGGAGGAGTTGGCGAGTATGGTGTACAGACGGCTATCACCGACTCAACATAGGTTGGATGGTACAAAGCAGCACGCCAAACCAAGCTGCCTCCCCAATCATGGCCAAGCCACACAGCCCTCTTAATGTTGTTTGCATCCAAAACTCCAACGATATCCTTAAGAAGACTCTTTGTACTGTAACTTGCAAGATCTTTTTCAGAAACAACAGGTGAGTCTGATTGTCCGTATCCCCTAACATCAGGTGCTATAACTCTGTAGCCAAGTCCAACCAAAAATGGAATCTGGTGTCTCCATCCATACCATATATCAGGAAATCCATGAACACAAACAATAACCTTGTCCGAGTTTCCTTGGTCTACATAGTGTATTTTATTGTTGTTTACAGTTGTGAATCTGTGGTTGAAGGACGAAGGATCTTTGGGATTCATTCTGAATAAATAAATGGATATGAAAATACAGGAAATCGATAGAAACCTAAAGGATATTTTGAATGTTGTTGGTATTTAAGTGTATGAATAAAGGGGTATTTGAAACAAGATATTAATCTTGTACACGAAAAGTTACAAGTTTACCATTTTTCTTGTTAAAAAAGTTGGTTTTATACCTTTTCAATCATTTGATAGGTCTGTTTTTCAATATTCATGCTTGATTGGCCATTCATGCTTTTTTGTGTTCATGTTCTTGTTTCTAAAATTGAAAGTATACTAATAAATAGTTGTAAAATAAATAGCTTTTTTATTGAATAAAGTGATAAAACATACCAAGAATATTAGTCACAGATAAAAGGACATTTAGTATATTGAATTCGGAAAATTGTTTTTTGAAACGTGGTTTTAAAAAGTTTAGCTAGAAATAGCAATAACTTGATTTATTTTCAATGGTATATGTTTATTCGTTAAATAACAGTAAATAAGACATTTCAAAAACTACATCACTTTTTCTTTTCTAAGTTTATATGCAACATTGATGAGTGGTTCATCCTCATCGCTAATATCTCCCTGATGAAAATTTATGAATTTAGATTCGTTTGTAAAACTCCCACTATCAACTATTCTTTCCTTTGGTGAATATCCATAGTTAATAACAGAATTACCATATATTTGATACCCCTCTCTGGTGTTGTTTCTAAACCTTGCACCATTATTTCGAACGCCAGTTGAATATTCAGGTTTATCGACAGATTCTATCTTGAAAAATTGATCTGTATTATAAGGATCTGCATCGCTATCAGGACGTGACTCTATACTACTAGATGGTCCTTCTGATTGATCGTTATAACTATTCGAATCATTTAAAAAGCCAGATCCATTGCTTTTGATATTTGATGTGCTCTGATATTCGTATGGGTCATTTCGTATATTTATGGAGCTGTTTGGTATTTTGAATGAGTTTCTATCTGAAGGTGAATGTTTATCTTCAGAGAGTTTAGGATTTGTGTACTCGGAATGATACTCTGGAGGTGGCCAGTATACAGGTGGTACTAAATTCAAGATAGACAAGTTAAAAAGTTGATTGAAATTTATGAAATGATGTTCGTTTCCAAATAAATATTGATTAAATTTACCTAGACCAGGATTTATGTCAAAGTCAAGGCCGTCACCAGCTGGATCTTGCGGGAACCAGAATAAAAAGAGACTGGGTCCAAGGACCACCTGGAAATTTTTTTTAATGCCCAGGTTGTATGGGTAGATAAACTAGGTATAAAAAAAGAAGTGATTAATACAAAAGAATAAATCAATAAGTGAAAGATATAGACACTAACATCTCTTATTTTCTTTCTTTTAACCATTTGCCCGACTCTTTTTATTTCACATCTTTCGATTGATGTTTGATTTTTTGAAATTAAATAAGTTTGGAATAGCATCAGGCCACCAACAAGCATAATCACAAGAAATAGAGAAAATGTGTTTATGATAATGAAAGAAACTTCTGATTGTGTAGGTTGGCGATGCTAAAACATAAAAATGTTAATATTAAATAAAGGCGTTAATGGTAATAATGATGAAAATAATATTATAAACTTACATAGAATGTACCATTGTAGGCATCTGACAGCAAATAATACATTCTCTGGAGGTGAAAATAAAAAGCGTATAAACAAGCCACAACAGCAGAAAACAAAAACCGCCAAAAATGACCTTGGTTCTTATATCCAACACAGTTGTTTATCCACGGACCTAATCATTGTAACATATTTATAGAATGATTTAGTGATGTTATTAAAGAGAATCATCTCTTGTATAAAGTTTGGGGGTGTTTCTTACAATGGTGATCCATCTTTAGTACACATTTTTGACAATCACTACAATGATGTGTTCTGGGTGGCTTAAAGGATTTACATGTTCTGCAGTATCTCGGACCCCTAGTGTTCTTTTTAAGTTCATAAACCTTTGCACCATAGATTGGCGGCTCCTAAATTAAATAAAAAAAAGTTTAGAATGTAGCTATTTATAAAATAAGAGAACTTCAAAGAAGTTATTTCAAAATACCCAGCCAAAAGGAATAGATCCAGGATTAGTTTTGCACGAGAGATAGTACGTGTATAGTGTATAAAGACATAGTATGTTGAATAGTCCTAGAATCACGGTTTTGTTAAAATTGAGATCAGACAGGTGAGCTGACATAACAAAACATTGGCAGGTAAAAGATAGGATGATTATTATACAAGTTACAAATCCAACATATAATCTCCCAGTGCTGAATGAGTCGTTTTCTGTTTTGTGATTGTTTTCAGAGGTAGACATTTTTAAAAGTATTTACAAGTTGTATTGAATTTGATGCAGATTGTTCATGAAAAAGGTGATAAAGAATTTGAATGGAAAATGATGAATAATCAACTATTTCTTCTTTTGGAAAATTGACAAATCGCATAAAAGTATTCATTCCTAAAAAATGGAAAATAGCATTTTAATTTTGTTTTTTTGTTTACAATTAAAAATTGAAATTCAATTTACAGTTGACAAATATGATGAACAGATTACCAAGCATGATTTTAAGACAAGCAAAGCTTCCATCAGCTTATTCTCAAAGAATTTTATCTGAGCTCGAAGGGATCAAGGCAGCTGGTACTTTGAAAACTGAAAGAATAATTGAATCTCCACAAGAATCCGAAATAACAGTTAAATCTCAAGTGAATGGGAATGAAACTAGAATTAAAGTTTTGAATTTCTGCGCAAACAACTATATGGGTCTTGCAAAACATCCAAATGTTATAAAAAAGGCACACGAGTACTTGGATAGTTGGGGAAATGGTTTGTCCTCAGTTAGATTTATTTGTGGGACTCAAACAATTCACAAAGAACTTGAAGAAAAAATAAGCAAACTGTATGGCAAACAAGACACAATTCTCTACAGCTCGTGTTTTGACGCCAATGCAAGTATTTTTGAGGCGTTACTTACGGCAGACGATGCTATTATTAGCGATTCGCTTAATCATGCCTCTATAATTGATGGCATCAGACTATCTAAGGCAAGGAGATTTAGATACGAAAACTGCAACATGGAGGATTTGGAAAAGCAACTGAAGTTGGCACGTGAGGGTGGCGCAAAAGTTCTGATGATTGCAACAGGTGAGAAAAATATCATTTATTTAGTTTGGAATTTTAAATGTCTTTTTATAAACTGACATAATGTTTTTATAGATGGCGTTTTCTCTATGGATGGCAAAATCGCACCATTACAGGATATATGTAATCTTGCAGATAAATACTCCGCTCTTGTGTTTGTAGATGATTGTCACGGAACAGGAGTTATTGGAAAAACGGGTAAAGGATCGGTTGAGTATTGTAATGTAATGGACAGAGTTCATTTTGTTAATGGAACTCTTGGTAAGGCTCTTGGTGGTGCTAGTGGAGGCTATACTACAAGTGATTCAAATACAGTTTCCCTACTAAGAAATAGAGGGAGACCTTATTTGTTTTCAAACACGTTGGCACCTAGTGTTGTTGGAGCAGGTGTTGCAGCCATAGATATTCTTCTTGATTCTAAACAGAGCAAGCCAATATTGGATCAACTTTCGAAGAACACTTTGAAATTTAGAACAGAAATGAAAAAAGCTGGGTTTGTTTTGAAGGTAATTTGACACTTGAATTAAAATTCAATCAGGTATTTATAGATATACTAAATTCCATTTTTGAATTTAGGGGGATGACCATCCTATTGTTCCAGTAATGCTTGGAGATGCAAAGCTTGCGAGCCAATTTGCGGATGAAATGTTGAAACAAGGAATATATGTCATAGGGTTTTCATATCCAGTAGTGCCAATGAACCAAGCAAGAATCAGAGTTCAGCTTTCAGCATCGCACACAGAAGAACAAGTTGACCACGCCATTCGTGCATTCATTGATGTTGGGAGAAAGCTTGGAGTTATTCCAAGGGAACCAAAACTTTAATCAAAGCTGATTGTACTTTTTTTTTAGCTGTCGATACTTTTATTCAGAATCAAGTTAAAAGTTTGGTGAAATGTAATAACAATACTTAATGCGGATTCCCGCCACTATTCAGTGATGATGAAATTCTGGAAATCAAGTTGTGTAGTTTTTTAATTATTATGTGCTGTTTTTTTACTGTGTTGAACTGATATGAACTAAATTTTTTAGATGTAATTTTTCCATAAGTAGCGAGTGGAAAAATGATAAAATATCAATCCCTTTTTCCCTCAAACATCAAAATAAACATTTAAATTCTTTAAGAACCCAACAATCTACTATAGCGACAACTATATACTTTTTTTTGACCAGAACTTATAATGGGACTTTGTTTTAGTTATTCTTTCTCCAAATTTTACAGGTTGTTGGCTTATTTTACTATAAGCCCAATCTCAAGGCGGTTGTTCAAGAAGGTTGGACTGACAGTGGAAGAAAGACTTTTGGCTAATGCGTTTATATTTGTAACAATCATTTATGTTCTCTGAATAAATGGTCATTTTCTGTAAAGAGACATTATTTCCGACTACAATTTTTGAAACATTAGAAAACTGTTTGAATTTGAAATTTAACTAATAAAACCCAATTATTATGGTAGCGACTGTTTCAACTAAAAATATTCTCGAATAGTATTGTTTACCCTTGATATAATATAGAGTTTGTTAATATAAAAACAAAAAGATAGAATAAAAGTACAATTTTCTTTATTAGATAATTAAACCAATGAAATTGTTTACAGTCTGATTACCAAAAATAAGGTTTGTAAATGATTTGACCTAAACTTTTGTTAAATCTGTTGGGGGGTAAAATTAGTTAGAAACAGAACAAACGTTTTCTTTGGCGAGTCAAATTGTCTATGAGAGATCCAGCCATAAACTTTGACAAATCATTGATTTATGTTTCAGACAGATCAATTTAAGCCAAGAATTTTAAATCAAAAAATAATTTGTGCCAAGAAAATTAAACGGTATAGCGAAAGCTGGTAACATTAGATATTTTACATGACTTCGAAGCTCGAAAGGTATAAAGGCTGGGAACCTTGCTCAAGTATAAACTACTTTCGAAATGATTTCCGTCAGTTCTGAATATACTTATGTAAGTATTTTATAATCATCCCTAGACATTTGGACATCTTGGAATCAAATTAGAATCTTCTTGTTGCCGCTTTGATGGGCGCTCAGTGTTTTTATGCTAGTGTTAGAGTAAACGCTGCTCGCAAAAATTACAATCTTGAGGTAATTTTTGGAATATAATACGAAAATTTTGACTGTTTTGGTTTTTTAGTACCCTGATATGGGATCTGGAAGATTTTCTGTGAAGCTTAGCGATAAGGATTGGAAAGATTTCAACAATATTATGAGAACTCATCAAAACTACGTTGAACAACTTCCAATTGCCATTTCTGCTGCTCTTATAGGAGGACTTTACTATCCTAAGCTGAGTGCTATTCTTGGAGGAATCTATATTCTGGGACGTGCTTTCTATAGCTTTGGGTATAAAAGATTTGGGCCATCTGGTAGAATGGTTGGAGCAATAACTCTCGATGTTGGTCTTCTAGGAATGATGGGAGCAGGTTTTGTAGGAATTATTAAGGGATTGATGTCTACTTAAGTTTCTAGTCTAACTTGGGTACTTTTCTATTCCAAAATAAGTGTCCAATATCACTTTACCCTAAAATTGGGCTTTTATTTCCTTTTTCAATATTAGAAGTTGGGAGATAAATTTTTCTAGATAATAAATAACGATATAGGAGAACTTTGTAGTTCAAAAGAGTTGTATGGAAACACTATATTTAATGTCCAAAGTAAATTTATAGCCATTTTGATTACTTTAGTTAAATTGGAAATTTGTATAAAAACATTTTTGATAGAATTCATAATATTTGAAAACTTTGTTAGAACGTATATACCAAAAGATGCAATGTATCATGTTTTTGGTTCCAAATAAACCTGGTTATAAATGAACTAAAAGATAAAATCTTTTTCAAAAGAATTCTACAAAATAAAATAATCATCGCACTTGGAGCAACAATAAATCACAAGATCGTAAACAAAGCAAAATAACTGACATATACACTAAAGATCAAACACTAATACCATCATTTTAGTTTTTGATTAGTCCACCATACTTTTATAGTCAACAATAATAACCTTTAAACCAAAAAAAATAAACTCGCAATGCCAAGAAATCTAATTTTTTTTTTTAAATAATCATAACTAAGCTCAAAATGCCAAGACATCTACAAAATATATGTAGGTGATTGGCTGGCTTGAAAAGATTCTGGATATACGATTTAGGAGTAGTTTGTCACAATAGAGTATATTTGAATAAAAAATAAGAAATTTTGCTATTGCCCCAACACAAGTTTCATTTTAACAATAGATAGTGCAAAGTTAGTTTGCTGTTGTAAAACTGGTATTACTAATTTATCAAAACCTGACTTTTGCTTTGGGTGAAAGATGGTGTAAAAACTTGTTTCAAGGTTGCGGTATAAATAAGGACGGTTTTTCTGTGATGAACTCTTGTCTATTTCTTGACATCTTTATCTTTCTTCCTTTGGAAACTATGTACTCAACTGCAGCTTTTACCCTTCTTGCCTCTCTATCCTTCTCCTCTCTCCCCGTCCTCGCTCAGGCTACTTCTAAACCTAGCCTCATAGTTTTTGGAGACAGCTTGTCTGATCTAAACAACAGAAAATACTTCACAAACCAAGCCTACCCTGTCCCACTCTGGTATGGTCATTATTCCAATGGCCCTGTCTGGAATGAGTATTTCTCTTTCTTCAACTCATATTCTCTTATCAACTTTGCTGTTGGCGGCGCCGTATCGAACGACTCTTTTGTAAACTCCATTTCTGGTGCAAACATTACTCTGCCAAGTGTTAATGACCAAATTTCCATCTTCAACAAAACTTTTGGCAATCTATATCCAAACAAAACCGCTATCCAGAACGATATTGGAATCATTGAAATTGGTTCTAACGATATTAATCTCTCGGTTTCAGGGATCGCTTCTGGTAATATCACTTTTGAAGAATTCTCTTCTGGATTCATAATTAGTATCACAAACGCAGCGCAAAGTTTTATTAAGATGGGATATAGAAAGCTAATATTTATTGACATTCCAGATGCTCAAACAATCCCAAGCTTTGCCTTCATTCCTGCACCTCTAGCACCAACAATCATTGACTACATTCAAAGAACAAATAATCTGATCTCGCAAACAGCCAAAATACTTAACTCACAAAACTCTGCAGTTGATTATGTTAGAGTATTTAGTTTTTTTGACTCCTTCAAAGCCTTAGTTAACCCGCAAGTTACTGCAGCTCTCAATATAACCAACATCAGTGATCCCTGCCACGTCATCAACGCCAATGAAACCGAACTTATCTCTTCATGCTCAAACCCTGACCAATACCTTTTCATCGATGGATTCCATCCACATACTCGTCCACATGCACTTCTTGGCGCAATTCTATCAGAGTTTGTCAAAACCCAAAACTTTTCACTTTCCACTGATGTTGTTCTAGAAATCATCAAAAAGTATAATATTTCTTCTATCAGTTCCACTTCTAATCCCCTCTTTTTTGCAAACAGTTCAGCCACTGGTATCCTCAATATCAACGAATACAATGTTTCAAATGCCATCCAAAACGCAAAAAATATTGCTCAAAACAAAAATGATACACCTGGTACAGAAACAAAAGTTGGTTCAGCTAATTCCATCAAAAATAGTTTAATTTTGATTCCCACCATTTTGATATCCTTACTCATTCTGGTTTAATAACATTATAAAATTGAAATATTTTTTATCGATATGTCTCAAAATAAAAATCTGATTTGGAACTTTTTTTTACCAAAACAAGTGTCCAGTTTGAATTTCGTTAAAGGTTAGCCAAATTAATTTTAAAGTTCTAGGATTTGTGAGATAGAGTTTGATTAGATAGTATATATTGTTTTAAAAGTACAATGTATTATGCCCAATGTGTAATGCACCAGTATCAGAGTCTGTTGACCATTTGCTACTGGAACTCCTTGAGTGGGAGTACCAAGTCCCAATTTCTAAACTGTACGTGTCAAATGACATGATGCCAATCAATATGTTGCTGGACACAGCATCATTTTTGATTGGTACTGTTGCCACTCAAACTGGTGTTGGTGATGATAGCATAGCTGAACATACCCTCTTGAACCAACGTCCAGTGATGGGTAGGAAGCCTCTAGTGAGGCAGACTGGGGTTGGTGATGGGTCATCAGAGTGATTTTTGGAACATTTTTGGAACATTTTTAAATAGTTTTTAACTTTTTATTTATTGACTTTTTATGACTATTGGTGATCAATAAACCGACTTTACTATCAAAAAAAAAACAAAGAACAATTTAGCTACAGTTCTAATTTACATACAGATTTTGGTACTCCAAGTTTGAAATTTTGTGTTTTATTCACTGTTCAGCAAGTTTTCTATTCTCATGACATTCTTTCTACTTTTCTTCAATACAAGCTTGCTTGCAAACCGTGTTTTTTTCTTTCTAGTGGTGTTCATAAATATATTGTTTTCAGGTAATATTTTGGGTCCCAAATTGCTTTCAGAAACCATATTATTTTTAGCTAAAGATGATGGATTAAGCACAAGTGGGTTTTCAATAACAAAATCTATAGGATAATAGATGGTTATATATGAACTTGGAGCTTTAAAAGTTACAAAGGCAACAAATGAATTTATAAAATTCAATGTAATAAATATACCTTCCATGTCAAATTTAGTATAAACCACAATCGATCTTTTGATCTGAAAACCTTCAGTCAAATTCAGTATAGTTCTGTTTATTTGAGATAGATATCCATCAGGTAATTTCTCTTCATGTTTTTTATGTTGGTCAAATTTCTTCAAAAAATCTTTATAAGCAGTAGAGTACAACCTATATACCATGAATTAAATCCTTTATATAAATAAATCAAACTTACTCGTTTTGAACCACACTGACAGCTGTTATAATTTCTCCCAAATATTCTCCAATATCAAGAGTTGAAAAGTTTGCGATTACGCAGCATTGTGAATGGAAAAATGAACCATATCTTGGAATAATCCAAGGCTCTAAATCATGTTCCGATATTCCAAAGGGTTTCATGTTTTCTAGTAAA
>MBFT01000158.1:75660-88459 GCA_003086725.1 Furculomyces boomerangus | reverse complement strand
AATATCCCATATTCATTCACAATCAAACTCAGATCCGTTAATATGAATTTTATTCCGCAACAATTGACTCCAGAACAACAACTGGAAGTGCTTTTCCAACAAAAACAACAAAAAGAGTACCTCAGATTATACAATTATCTCGTTAACAAATGTTTCGATGATTGCATAAACAGTTTCACAACAAAAGCTCTTTCGGATAGAGAGGTAGGTTTTGTTCTTTTTTGCTTTATTAAATCTTTTATTTCTAGATCAATTGTACAAGAAGATGCGCAAAAAAGTACATGAAACTAAACGATTTTGCCAGCATTCGTTTTTCTGAAGAAAATCAAAACCTCATCAATGAACAAAATCAACATTAGTATAGGATTCGAAATCTTGAATTCTTAACTGTATGTTAATAAATTTTATATATCGTTCTCAAAACTAGAAACATATTATTTTATTCCACTTTCTAAAAACCCAAAAACAATAAATCAATCTATTTCACATGTAGCTTTCTTTGCTTGTAAATGAAAGAAGTCCTAGTTTCAAAAATCAGTTACTTTTAAAATCAAAATCTTGCCACTCTTTGTCAATATATTTTTCTCACAAAAAACGTGTAATAACTTACCAAAAGCCCGTGCCCTTTTTATAGCTTTAGATAATTTTTTCTGTGTTTTAGCTGATAATCCATTCTTTCCTCTTGGAATGATTCTGCCCATTTCTGTAAGATAATATTGCATCATTTTTGTATTTTTATATTCGATCAATGGATCAATATTCAATTCTTTGAACGGATCTTTAACGCCTTCTTCTTGTTTAACACTTGGTATTTGTTTCACCTTTTTCTCATTTAGTTCCCAAGGATGATAAGTCCCACTCTTCCCAAACTTTCTAGAATAAAGATGTGCCTGGACTTTGGGTTCTATAAAAACAATCCACATTTTAGTAAAACATACTCCATCTTTTTTACATATTTAATCTAAAACTAAAAATCTTTACCTTCTAGCTTATTATTTGAAATGAGATCATTAAAACCACTAATTCCCCCAATGCCAGTAAAAGTAGCCTTTGAAGCATCTATTTTTATAAACCACATTAATCCAATTCAAAATTATATTTTTACTTTTTTTTGGCTGAGTTGATCTATCCGATTCCGTTGCAGATGTATAGCATCTATAAAAAGCCCTAGATGGAACTGTAAAAGTTGCGCAATTTCTAACCAGTACGTTCATTTCTCCCTTTTATTCCTTTTGGATTTCACAAACTGTAGATTTGAAATGGAAAAAATTTGAATGATAAAGAAACAGAAATTTATTAGACAAACGAAATAGCCAATCAATTATCAACCAAAATCAAATCACAAAAATATTGATACCAAAAACATGTAACCAGGTAAATTACCACCATTTCCTCCGTCAAGTATCAACGAGTTTGGTTCTGTGTTTATGCTGCTGTTTTTATCCAAACTTCCAAATATATCCTTCTCATATCTCTGCAAGATGTCTTTATCACAACCCGTCATCTTTGTTAAAGCATTAACCGATTTTGGTAACAAATCGATACTAATACTTTCTTCAAGTGTTTTGTCCTTGCGTGTTCCAGTTTCTTTATCACCCTTTCTCTTACACAACAACGAAAATATAAAACTCAAGTGGTATATGTCAGTCATTAACTGCATATAATTGTGGTTTTCCGGGTGATTACACCTTTTTTGAACAATTCCAAGTCTATCTATAATAATTTGGTCAAGAGTTAATGCAATATGATGCACTAAATCAAACAAAAAATCATCTACAGAATTGCAACAAACGGCAGTACGCAGAAATATTTTTGAATTGATTTCGTAAATCAGATCGAAAATTAAGTTCAGTATTTGTGGCGACGCTGTTTTAGGCATTTCCAACTGTGTTTTGTTTTTAGAATCACTTCCAACCAAATTCAGTTCTGTTTTTGAAACTAAACCTATCATATTCATATAATTCAGTTGGCTTTGGTATCCAACATCAGTGCCTTGTATATACTCATTCCCAAACCCATTTAAAGCTGATAGGTATTGTCTCGCAGCATAACGTTTTGCCCTGTGTGATGCTTTAATATTATCTATGCTATTATTAGCTTCCTGCAGTTTGCATTTCTGAGTACATAAAAATCCATACAAGTCATCAAAGATCTGTAAATATCGCGATGTAAAACAAGACGTCCAGCTTAATTTTAAAGGTGTAAGAGACAATAAATAGCATTTTTCCAACAACTCTATAGACTCATTCGACTTCCCTCTGAGTTTTTGGGATATAGATTTACGCTTTTCCAAACCAAACAGATTTTTTTCGATTTTTACGCTTTGTGTAGGGTCCAAATGTATTATTTGTGAAATTGTATCTTTTAAAGTGCTCTCTTTCAACAAGAGTATCAAAGAACTTGCAAAATGGCCTAAAAGGACTACAATAGACTGATCATGGTTCAGATTTAACATGTTATTACTAGTGGTATTTCCTAGACCTGAATCAGAAAACCTTCGATTGGTTATATCACCACTTGATGAAAATTCATTGCTTGCATAGGGCACACCTTTTTCTTTTATAATCTCGCACGTTTTTTCAGATAGCTTTTTTAAAAGATCTGTACAAAAAACGCCAATAGTCTTTGCAGGTTCATTAAATGATGTGTTATATTGAATATTTTTCTGCATAAAGCTCTTTGCCAGTAACGTATTCCATTCAATAAAATCATTCAAGTAGTAAATTGTTTCATTGAGAATATTTTTAATTAGATATTCTACTGGCTCGGGAAACGGCTCAATAGAACTATGAATTGTTCTTTTAATTTGCATTATGGAATAGAAGTTCCTCCCAAGCTCAGCTTCAACAGACTCCATTTCAGTATCAATGAAACTCTTCCTTAAGCTTTCTTTTGCATGTCTTGGTAGTAAACTCCATGCTGGACTTGCTACATCCAAATCAAAGTAATGATTCTCATTCCAGCTATTTAATGTCTCTATTGGTGTATTGTAAATGGTTTTGGTGAGATTGTTTTTTGTTTTGGATAGGGCATAATCACTAAAAAATGGAGCAAAAATGTTGAAAAGAGGCGATGTTATCTCATCAAAACCAATGCTGTTGTTGTTCTTTTTAATACCAGGCGTGTCATTGTTTTTGGCTTCACTGTTGGGATTATTGTAAGAAGATATAAAAGCCAGCAGCTTACATACCTTACTCCACTCAAGTTTGTATGATTTCGTGTCCTCGCCTGGATCAATTTTTGAAAAGTCAGATGGTGTATTAAACTCCGAGTCTACCAAAGTAAGTAGAGAAGATCCCAGTACTGAAGGTAGCACATCGAAATCATCAAGAAGTGTTCTTATTATATAAATAACCTTTTCTGAAGTTTCGCTAAACCACTGGTTCAACATTTTAATAACTTCTACTGAAAGAAGTTCAATAAATTTGCTTTCATTTTGGAAGCCAGCATCTGTGTATTGATAGTCGTCAGGTTTAAAATTGATGCCTATATTTTTTCTAGGTGATGAATAATGTTTCTCAATCCATTCATGAAATCCCTCGAGGTGGCTCAAGTTTGGTTTGAAAAATCTCGCAGAATTGCTTAGATATCCAGAAAGTTGATATCCAGTGCTAAACATTGATTCTTCCTTGGAAAAATTTATATTTCCTCCAACTAAACTACTTCTTCTTCTTGCAGTCCATCCCATCAGATCATTTTGGTTCATCTGTGACTTTCTTAGTTTGTGGTCGGAACTATTATCTAGTTTTGGATATGAAGTAACATCATCAAGTGATTTCAGATGATTTTTACCACCAAAATTTGTGTTGGTTGCAGAATTATCTTGCATACATTTCATTAATGCTTTCAACAAAAGCGAGGGTTCAAAAATGATGTTGGAATCGGATCCATTTGTATCTAAAGAGTGATTACCAAATAATATCATAAAATGAGTCACAGATAGTTTTAAAAGTTGAATGGCTTTCTTTACGTATAGACAAATGTATTGTTTAGGATCTAGATCATTTAAAATCTCGTTTTTTAGTTTATTCAATGATTTTTGTACCTCGCAGTTCAAATTTTTTAGATACAGTTTGCATACATCGCCAATCTGAATTTTTTCAAGTAAAATAAGACCACATAAGGCGTTAGCAACCCTCTTTAAGTCTCTTTTTAGAAGGTCAATAGCTATAAATTCATTGCATTTGTTTATAATCTGCCCTTTCATACGTGATATTATAGCCCATTGCTGTTCGATCACAGGAAACCATCTAAAAACTGAGACCTTTTTGGAGTTACGAATAAAGTTTTCTGGTTTTTCAGTAGTATAGAATGGATTTGTAATTTGTTTTTTGTACAGTTCATTGTATATTTCTTGTGAGCGAGAATAAGCTATAGCAGCTTGCAGGAAATGTTTCCTTTCGAGATCTTGCCATATTTGTTCCGGCGTGTCAGTTAATACTTTTATTTCCACGGCAGTTTTACAAAGCTCTGCTTTGTTCAAAATTTGTGCGTGTTCTATAGTTGATCTTCTTGAAAGCTTTCTTTTTAAAAATCCACTTTCAAAATCTATAGAATCTTGTGTTTCTACTCTCTTGGAACTAGATTTTGATATTTCATCTTGATTGTCAATTGTAGTGTTTGATAAGCTTTCAATTTTTTGTTTTGCAAGAATTTCCTTCAAAGTGACGAGTTTTGTTAAAAGAGTTTCAGACTCAGTCGTTAGTTCCTGTGAAGAGTTTGCAGATTCTAACCATCGAGAGAAGTTTCTATTTATTGTTTCTTTCATCTCTGTTTCTATTTCAGCTATTTTGTTTCGAGTTTGTTTCTCAATTAAATGTGCTTCTGCAACGCTATTTTCGGTGAAAATAGCCCGAACTTCGGCTGAATACACTTTGTGAACATTGTCACTTGCAGAACTAGATTTTTTTTCAGTAGAGATTCGGTTCATCTTTGTTAATCAATACTGTAAAGATGTATTGTAGATTAAGAATTTCTTGAGTTTTTAAAGACAATAGAGTTTAGCGAATGGAAGCGAAAATAAGCGAATATAAAAGTAAAAGTATAAAAATGCTAACAATATAAAAGTGTTGAAAGATTACTCCAGAGTTTAGAGATGTATTCAAAGCCAACCAGGACCATAAAAACTTTGAATTAGAACTAGTGGTTTTATTGGTAGATTTCTCAAAACTAAATGAGAATTTTATTTACACTTTGGTTTGTTTCGAATTGAACTTTTTAAAACAGTTTCTTGCAAAGATTTGGTTTAAGTTTGTATGAAAAGCAAATGTATAGGTCTTCTAAAGATAGACAGGCTAAAAAGAACACCAATTGAATGTAAAAGAAAACATCTACAATGCAGAATAACACAATCAAAGTAGATGCAAAATTAGTTATTCTTAATGACAAACTAGTAAAAAGTCATTGTAATCCAAGTAATTTAGAAGAGAAATCAAAAGACATTGTTGTTTTACAGCCAGCTTATTGTTGAATCGAATTCCTATACAATTTTCTCAAAGGTATAAAAACTCTTCAAGTAAACAATATAAAAACTACCCTTTTACTCCCTTCTCATTATTCTATAAAAAGTCACACGTACAATACACTACCCCTTCAGGTCTATTTTTCAGTCATCTTTTTTATACTTTAAAATGAATTCAAACCCAAATCCCAAATGGTTTCCAGACACTTGGAGAGAAAAGCCTATAAAACATACAGCCACATACACCAACTCAAAACTCCTCGATGAATCCTTATCCAAGCTAAAAAGCCTTCCTCCATTGGTATCCGCAGAAGAGGTAACACTTAGAAATATAGTTTTTTTGGCTTCTGTAGTTATTACAAAAGCTTATTCAAAACAGTTATAAATATAACATTTTACAATTCTTTGTTAATGATATCCTTACAAATATTTATATTTAATTATACTTGGTCATTGTTTTATATCGTTTGTTATTTAGGTTGAAAAACTGAGAACACAATTGGCCAAAGTATCCAGAGGCGAGGCATTTTTATTACAAGGTGGAGACTGTGCTGAAACCTTTTCAGGATGTAATGCTCAAACTATCCAGGACAAAATTAAGATAATTTTACAAATGAGTTTGGTTATGATATGGGGGATGCGTGTTCCTATTGTCAGAATTGTAAGGATGGGTGGTCAATATGCAAAGCCTAGATCAAGCCCTACAGAAACAATAGACGGCGAAACGGTTTTAACTTTCAGAGGTGAAATAATTAATGGGATAGAAGCCAAAGATAGAGAACCATCCCCATCTCGTCTGATTGATGCATACTTCCACTCTGCAGCAACTTTAAACTATATAAGGTCCCTTTTGGGTAGTAACTTTGCTGATTTGAATTTTCCACAAAAGTGGGATTTGGACTGGGTTAAACATGAAAATGTACGAACAGAGTACAAAGATATTATATATAGACTTGCTGACTCATTTGATTTCATGCGCACTATCGGAGTTGAAAATACTAGTGAGGATGTTAAATCAATTGACTTTTATACATCCCATGAAGGACTGATTTTGGATTACGAAGAAGCTATGACAAGAGAACATAAAGTTCCAAAAACATCGAAGATTCAAGATGGAAGACTTATAAGAAATCATTTGTCTTTCAGCAGCCAGACAAATCTTACAGATTCAGTTCAAAATACTCATATCCAAAATATATGGTATAACACATCTGCTCACTTTTTGTGGATAGGCGACCGCACACGCCAGATTGAAGGTGCACACATTGAATACTTTAGAGGGATAAGAAATCCAATTGGGATTAAGGTTGGACCATCAATGGATCCAGATGAGCTAATAAGAGTTTTGGATATTCTGGATTCAGAATTTGAAGAGGGTAGAGTCACATTGATAACAAGATATGGTGCTAACAAAGTAGAAAAACATCTTCCACTTCACATATCCGCTGTACAAAAAACAAAGCATGAGGTTGTATGGTGCTGTGATCCTTGCCATGGAAAGTAAGTGTATTAAAATAGATAACCATATCAATAATTGTCGAAAAACAAATCGCATATTGATTAACTAAACTTTTGGATAACATTTTATTCTAGCACATCCACAGCACCTAATGGATTAAAAACCCGAAGCATTGAAAAAATAACCGACGAGATACAAAAGAACATATCTATTCACAAAATGATGGGATCAAAGTTAAACGGAATTCACCTTGAACTAACTGGCGAACATGTAACTGAGTGTACAGGAGGTTCACAATATTTGGAGGCCAATGACCTGACATCTAATTACTTGTCATTCTGTGATCCTCGTTTAAATTATTTGCAGAGCTTAGATATTGCTTTTATGGTATCAAAGTTATACAGCAATTAAACTTGTTAAAGGGATACACGAAGTTCAAACTTATTAATAGCTTATCTTTTTTTTTTAAAACTTGATATTTTTAAACATTCCTTCGTTTAAAAATAAAAGAGAGCTGCCCAACGTAATGGCAATTGTATTCGTTATTATGATTTATATGGTTTGATATAACAACATATTTAGCAACCCATTTATGAATTGAAGTTGCAATCTTTTGTTATGAACGTTTTATTTTGGTGAATGATAGAAAAGATAAGAGCATTTTTTGAGCAATTGGTTTGTCCAATAAACTTTAGAATCACAATCACAATGGCCAATAATCTATTCCAGATAAGAAGCAGATATTATTGGCCAAATTCCAAACTGATAACATGGAGGAAACAAAAAACTCATTTCTGATATTACAAGTTTGCGATTTATCAGAACCTAGATCTGTTTTGTTCATTTCATATCCCATCTTTATTACTGAAGCCTTCTTTTTCTTTATACATCAGATTCTTCAGTATCAACTAGATCTAAATTCTTTTAACCTAAAAAATAATCATAAGCCTGTAAAATGCAAGGAATTCTAAGACAAGGACTTTCCAAAACCAAACAGGTAATGCCAATTGCACACTTTTTTACACAAATCATCTACCCTCCTTTGTAAAAAAGCTAATCAAGAATAAAAAAACCCGGATATACCAAAAACGAAAAGATCTGTTACAGATCGCATTTTTCTTTTTCATTTCCAAATCTTGACGCTTTATTATACCAGCAATCAATCTTAATAAAGCATTACTAAAATGCAAGATTTTGCTAACTTTTTTTCTATCCATTAGGTTCTCAAACCTGCTTTTAACAGTAGATTGCTATATTCTACTGTTGGTGGACCAAAAACACAAGTTTCAACACTATCAAATGGTTTCACTGTTGCCACCGAAGCCGATCCATCAGTTAAAACCGCAACCGTTGGTGTATGGATTAATGCTGGAAGTCGTTTAGAAACTGAGGCTGACAATGGTGCTGCTCATTTCCTTGAACATATGGCATTTAAGGTGAGATTCATAAAAATTTTTTCTTTCCAAAATTACTTTGCGATCTGTGAAAACTTTGAATCACAAATCCATAGATTCCTCAAGATATCATCTCCTTTGCCTTTTTGCTAAAAACTAATTGGTAAATATTCTTGTGTAGGGAACAAAAGCACGTGGACAACATGACATTGAACTTGCAATTGAGAACATGGGTGCCCATCTAAATGCCTACACTTCCCGCGAGCAAACTGTCTATTATGCGAAGTCACTAGACAAAAATGTCCCACAGTCTGTTGATGTTTTGGCCGACATTCTCCAAAACTCTCAATTGAATGAAGCTGCTATTGAACGCGAAAGAGATGTTATTCTCCGTGAGCAACAAGAAGTGGAAAAGGTTACTGAAGAGGTTGTTTTTGACCACTTGCACGCAACTGCCTTCCAAAGTAATTTTCATTTTATAAAACTACTGACAGACAAAACATTTATTTTTGCTAACTTTTAATCATATTTTTAATATTTTTTAGGCTCATCACTTGGATACACCATTCTTGGTCCCCGTGAAAATATCCTAAGTATCAAGAAAAGCGACTTGGAACAGTATATTGCCCGCAATTATACTTCAGACCGCATGGTCCTTGTTGGTGCTGGTGCCGTAAACCACGACGAGCTTGTCAGACTTGCTGAAACCAAGTTTGGAGGACTCAAACCAAGCAACCCACCTGTATCTATCCAAACTCTCAAAGACCCGCCACCACGTTTCTGGGGTTCTGAGGTCCGTGTACGTAATGACGATATGAACCAAGCACATATTGCTTTGGCTGTTGAGGGAGTTGGATGGACTCACCCAGATTACTACACAATGTTGACCCTTCAGTCAATTGTTGGTAACTGGGATAGATCTTTGGGTTCAAACGGCAGTATTAGTTCACGTTTGTCTCACACTGTTTCCAAGCACAACCTTGCCAACCAATACATGTCTTTCAATACTTCTTATAACGATACTGGTCTTTGGGGTATTTACTTGGTGTCTGAAAACGTCACTAATCTAGATGACTTGGTTCACTTTACTTTGAAAGAATGGTCTCGTCTTAGTGTTTCAGTTACCGAAGCTGAAGTTGAACGTGCCAAACAACAACTTAAAACATCTTTGCTATTGAACCTTGATGGAACTACAGCTGTTGCTGAGGATATTGGCAGACAAATGCTTACTCATGGAAAACGTATGGAGCCTAGCCAGGTTGCAGCAGCAATTGATCGCATCACAGTCAAGGATGTCCATCGCGTTGCTTACGAGAAAATATGGGATAACGAAGTTGCTGTAGTAGGTGTTGGTCCAGTCAACGGACTTCCAGATTATAATAGAGTTCGCTACGGAATGTCTTTTATGCGTAGTTAAGATACTCGATAGTTTTCTATTTTTTATACTTGCGCTTAAGCATCAAGTTTTTTTACTCTAGTTCTTTTTCCGAAAAATCATATTACTTGTTATGATGATACTTTCATAAAATTATCTTTTTATGCTGAAAATCTACTATTTTGAGCTTGTGAAAATAAAGCAACTCTTTCAAAAAATACAAAACTTGCACAAATTATTTATCAATTTTAAATCAAAAACGCATTTTGCTCTTATTTCCACAAAAAAACACAATTCCCCAAGCTTTTTGAATCTCCCATTAACCTTTTTCATCAGGTTTTCTATAAAAAAACAAACAGTTCAGTAAATATATCAAAATGTCAGATGATGATTTCCAACCTCTTGAACCAACATTACAGAATGTTTTGG
This sequence comes from Furculomyces boomerangus, assembly GCA_003086725.1. Classification (NCBI taxonomy): domain Eukaryota; kingdom Fungi; phylum Kickxellomycota; class Harpellomycetes; order Harpellales; family Harpellaceae; genus Furculomyces; species Furculomyces boomerangus. The sequence continues at coordinate 78,341 of MBFT01000158.1, read as the reverse complement.
ATCAAAAAACCCTTCAATGGATCTTTGTTGGTGGTAAAGGTGGTGTAGGCAAAACAACAACAAGGTAATAAAATACATTCAAATTTTTGAAAAGAAAATCGCTATGATATTTATTTAAAATTAAAAAATTTAAAAGCATCTTAATGATCCAAGTAAAATCTAACACTACTAAATTTTCGTGTGTAGTTGCTCATTGGCAGTACAAATGGCAATGGCAAGAGAGAGTGTTTTGTTGATCTCAACCGATCCGGCGCACAATCTTTCGGATGCTTTTGGTCAAAAGTTTTCGAAAACACCAACACTGGTCAATTCATTTAATAATCTTTATTGTATGGTAAGTGTTTTTATAAAACGAGTATATGTTTGAGGTTTGTTGGTAAAAATCAAGGTATACTGATTATTTTTTTGATTAGGAAATTGATCCTACTGGAAGTATTCAGGAGATGCTAGAAAACTGTAATAAAACATTTTGTATAATATACCAAATATATTTCGTGTTTTTGATATTACTTTTGTATTGGAATGGTAAAATAACTGTATTGTTATAATTTTTTAGCTGAAGGTGGTGCAATGAACTCAATTATGCAGGATTTGGCGTTTGCTATTCCTGGTGTTGACGAAGCAATGGGTTTTGCAGAAGTTATGAAGTAAGTTTTTGGTTTTGATTCGAAACTTGCATACAAAACATATCAATTATATGAGGAAACTAGTTATACTATTACATTTATATATAAATCGTGCGTTTAGGTTGATAAAGAATATGGAATATTCAGTAATTATTTTTGATACTGCACCTACTGGCCATACCCTTCGATTTTTGTCATTCCCTACTGTTCTTGAGAAAGCACTTTCAAAAGTTTCTCAATTGTCTGGTCGTTTTGGTCCAATGATGCAACAAGTAATGTTTCTTACTACTGTTATACATGTGTTTTCTCAAACACGATTTATTTTTCAATATGGACACCTTACACCTTTTTAAACTTTTTTATTTTTAATTTCGTAGATGTCTGGGATTATGGGAGTGAATGCAGATCAAGAAGATATGTTTGCAAAGCTTGAAAGCATGCGTGAAGTTATTAACGAGGTGAACACACAATTCCAGGATCCAAACAAAACGACTTTTGTTTGTGTGTGTATTCCAGAATTCTTGTCACTTTATGAAACTGAACGCTTAATCCAAGAGCTTACGGCTGATGACATAGACACACATAATATTGTTGTCAATCAACTCTTGTTTCCACCGAAGAACTCTACTTGCGAACAGTGTATAGTGCGCCAAAAGATGCAACAGAAATACTTGAGCCAGATTCATGATTTGTATGAAGATTTCCATGTTGTTTTGCTTCCATTGTTGACTAATGAGGTTCGTGGAGTTGAAAACTTGAAGAAATTCTCAAAGATGCTTGTTGAGCCATTCAGTAAGACAAACTAGAGTAGTACATTTCGTTTCTGTATGGTTTTGAAGTGTTATTTTTAACGAAATAATAGTATAAAAATTCTAAATTTTAATTGATACAAGAAAAATAATCTACTTCCAAGGTCCTATTTTGAACCATTTTAGGATTTTTTCAGTTTGTTGTTGCTTGACTTCTGGATTCTGGATGTCTAAACTATACTCTGAAGGGATTTCTGAATCTACAAGCGAGCAAATCTTTTCAGATCCAAAGTGTATTGTTGGGAGTGTTTTTCTTGTCGAGTCTTTATCAATTATCATTAGTGTAGGAAAAGTGTTAATTTTATACTTTGCACATAGCATATTTATTGTTCTATGTTTAAAGGATGGGATTGAGTACACGCCAGTTTCTTCCAGAACTGTTTTCATATCTTCAAAGCTTTGATTTATTGGTATGTATATGAAAACGGTATCGTCTTTCTTGTATTTACACAGTTCAAGCAGTTTTGCAGTTGTCCAGGTTACTTGTGAACTATCACAGTCTGAAAAATAAACAGCTATATTTTTACCCCCTAGGAGACTGAGTCTGTCGGTAACGAATTCACCATTACAAGCTATTAGACCGTCAAAATAGCTCAGCATGTCATCACCGTTTAGCATTAGTTTATAAGCCGATTCCTTTGCGGCGTCCTTGCTTATTTTTATGTTCATATCTTGAGTATTTGTTTTTTTACTTTTAATGCTGAACCTTCTTATAGCCATTGCAGATATCGGTGTTGTTGCTGAGCTTGTATCGGTGCTGACAGAATACCTGCCTCTGTAAACAGGTATACTTTGGAGGGGACTTACTTTAGTTGATAGTTTTCTTCTGAGTCCTATTAGTGTTGTGGTACTTGATGATGATTCATCAAAGATAGGAGATTTTTTGGACAAGTTCAGTTCATTCTGATGAAGACTTAGGTTATGTGTTATTGGTGTGAGATCATTGCTATAGCGGATTGTTTTGTTGGAGTCTATTGAGGTTTGTGAATCGTTTTTTATAGAATTATTGACTATTGTGCTTTTGTAGGTATCTAAAATAACGTCAGGGTAAGTATAGGATTTTTTTATGCTCAGGCTTTGTTTCCTTTGTTTAACTTGATAGGCATCTGTGTTTACAGCAGTTTGTTCAGAATCGAAACATTCAAGGTAAATATTTCTTGTGTATATCTGCTCAGTTTTTGTGTTCAGCATTTTTCTTTATAAGGTAATGTTACAAGTTTTGTAAGATGTTGATGGCAAAGAAGTG